>LPNX010490183.1:143398-178102 GCA_001517045.1 Pseudotsuga menziesii | reverse complement strand
GTATTAGTACCCATCTTACGTGGTCGGCTAGTTCTTTTTTTACTATCACAACATGGCATGTTGTATAGGAAACAAATAGAAGTAGAGGGTTATATTGGAGCTCAAGTTTTGGCAAAGACTATCCATCTCCACGGTAGAGATGTGCAATCAAAACGTATATATTTGTGTTTCACATCAGCCTACAGATTACTTTTCCTCTCTTATCATGATGGTTCAACATTTATTGGGCATTTTAATCCTGATGCGACATCTATTAGCAAAGTATCAAGTGTTCTTGAGGGTGATCAAGATGGTCAATTAAGGCCTACTGGACTACATCACTGGAAGGAGTTGCTTGATGGCAGTGGTTTCTTTGTCTGCCTCTCTAGTTTGAAGTCGAACTCTCCACTTACTGTGTCTCTTGGTCCTATGGAGCTGTGTGCACAACTTCTGCGATTGCCTGGAAGTCCATCTTCTAAATGGGTTGGCATTTTAGCTTAGAGGTCTCTCTCTAGAGTCTAAGGACAAAAATAATGTTCTTTTTTTACATGATGATGGTAGTTTGCAAATCTTCTCATTTGGAATGGTTAGTGGAACTCAAGGATTGGAATTAATAAGACATGATTGCAACATCAATTCAGAGCAGGTGAAAAAGCTAGGCCCTGGCATCGTCAGTAATACAACAAATGCTGGGATCAACCCAAGATTTCCACTGGACTTCTTTGAAAATACAAGCTGCATTAATACTGATATTAATCTAGGAGGTGATGTTATTCGTAATAGTGATTCAGAAGGTGTTAAGCTTAATTTAGCATCAGAAGAAGGATTCTTAGAGAGCCCCATCCCTACTGGATTCAAACCCATTTGAGCCTCATCTAATATTTCAAAAAATATTCCATTCAATACTTATATACACCCAAATGAACCCATTCATGATAAATGTGGCTATTTGGAATCCCTTTAATATCTTTTGATTCAATATGAAACAGTCACATCACGAGGGACCGGGTCAATAAAACCTTGGTTGTATTTGTTGTGTGAAAGAAGAAAAAGGTGTTGGGAATTGGCCAAATTTTGTTGGAGGGAGAGTGAGTTGATACCTTAAACTCTCCATCAACAATGCCACAAATATTTTCTATACAATAGGCTACAAAACCCTCACTATCTCACAAATATTCAATGAAGTAAAATGAGTTTCAGGTTTTTTATTATAAAATCCCTAGATTGGGAAGCAACTCGAACCTAACCTAGTAATTTCCAAATTACAATGACAATAGAGATTTGCTAGAAGTTATTTTGTTCTTATTTGAATACTTTGGTTGTCAAAATATAAGAAAAGTAATAGCTGGAAGATTAAATGTGGGAAAGGACGCAACAGCAATGACCCTCACCTCAAATAGAGAGTGAGAGGGAAATTCAAGGGAAGAGAAGTTCATATTTTAAACTATATTATGAACACAGTCTTTTCATCTTTTCCATACCAGTATAAATCCATGCTAAATAAAGATTTCTTCTGCATAAAGAACTTGTTTTTTTTTTTTAATTTGAAATCGAAATTCTTTAAGCAAACATAGATTACTCATCGATTTGGGGCATTCTGTCAGCCTCAGTGTGACCTCTGCAAACCCTCCTCCTTTGCAAACCCTCCTTTTCCTCCCTCTCCTCTGCGAGCTCTGTCCCCTGCGGCCTTATCCTCTTGGGCCCTCTCCTATTGTTCACGAGATGAAGAATTACCTATTGACCACTGTGTTGAGTTGTGTAGTTTTTCCCTTGTCAATGGAGTTGCTATGCTTCAGCCAAATAAACATTTTTTAATGCAACCCTGTCAAACCCAATAGATAACAATGAGGGCCGAGCCCAAAATAGTAATGGGGCTTCTCTTCCTTCCACAAATCAATTTGGTGAACCCATAGAAAGGTATACATCATTGCTGTCTCAGTGTACAAGAAAAAATTAGATGGATTGGCCTCCCAAGCATGCAAAGATAACGCACATGGCTATGGCTACAGTGATATGCCCATAGATTATTGACAGAGAATATAGATGGGTATGGTGACAGTGTTGCATGAATGCTAGGATAAACCCACGACTTGCCTCTTTTCCACAACAAAAATCCCAAATCAATTTTCTATTTTTCGTTTAAAATATGAACTCATGATGTAATAGATTTCCACCATTGATTTCGATCCAAGGGATGAGAGCGCTTGGTGGGTAGAGCGCTATAGTTACCACTCCCACAGCACAAAATATAATTGCAATTGTTATGTATTGGGAAGCCTGCTCCAATCCTATCCATACTATTTTCACCATGTTTGTATTATGAATGGAGTAAACAAAACCAAGTTTAAACCATTCTCTCATAGGTTGTGAACTTTTTGTATCATATGTGCAATAATATGCATCATGTTGGTATTTATTTGTTATTATATTTTTTTTATATACTTTGACACTAATGCTTAATGTATTTGGTCTGGTAGGTGTCATGACCAAGCTCCTATTAAAGACCATAATTAAAACAATTCACATCATTTACAATCAGAACCTTTGTAGTGATTTACAATCACAATATCAATAACAATTTCATAAGCAACCACATATATAACACTAATGGCATTGTTGTCTTGGGTAACATGCCTAAAAACAATTTAGTTATGGAGATTTCCAGTAGAGTGAAAACTAAACCAATGTCCATTCATGAGTGATTGAGGTAAATCTTGAGGTACTTTAGAGATTGACTTGTCTTGCTAGGTTTGCACAAAGTTGGATGCATGGAGGTGTCCATGAAGATAATTATATGAAATTATATTATATCACCAATAAAAAAGGAGTAGGATAATGCTTTATTTTCTATTATTAAAGGGGAAAGGAATATAACAATTGAAAAACATGAAATAACAAGCATGATGATTATGAAACGTGCAAGCATAAATCATTTTAAAATTAAACATGATGTTGCTCATCATAATCATCACTATACATAACCACAAAATACGTGCTCAAAAGAACTACCATACATCCAAAAAAATAATATCCATCAATCCAAGACGAAATTGTGTCATTAGTCCATCAAAAGTCCTCGAATAAATACAAAACCAAATAAATTATGGGGTGATTAAGGATGAGGATGAGGCTGAGGCTAAGGCTGAGGCTGACGTTGAGGATGAGGATGGATTGTAGAAAGTTGCGTAGGGGTAAAGGTATTTATATGCATGTTCTTAAAATAAACAATCATCTTCATGCTAGATTTGAATAGACGAGTAGCAAAGAATCTTTGGCTAGGTGAGGTAGATCTAGCATCAAATTCAATAGTGTCAGATGTGTTAGTAGAGTGTGCAATAGCATGTGTTACAAAAGAATCCCAAGAAGTAGCCTAGGATGAAAGGGTGGTGCTTGGGCATTTACCATATTTAGTGGGATGAGGAGAAGTTGATGAATTTGAGTCAAAATAGGTAGCCTTGAAAGCTTTAGACATATCAGGTTCAAAATTAGGGATACCCCAATTAGCAATATTGACAAAAGGAGGGCTTGTATTTGGTATCCATCCATTATTCATAGGTGTGACCATATGATTTAATTAAGAAATTATTGGACGTGGTTGCAATTTGTGTGGGGAAGGAAAAAGGGTAGGCTAGACATTATGATCCCCTAAATATAAATTTCTAATTTGTACCAATTGTGCAAATTCATCAAAATATGCATCGAAGTGTACTAAGAATCATATTATTTTCCTTTCGTCACCCCTCCATACATATATATGCCTATTGGCTTTCCCTCTCCTAGGTTTTGTGAAACATGGCTCTAAAATCTCATGTATGATTTAAAAAGCACACAAATAAATCCTTCAATCTACCACATAATCTTACCCAAGCAATTATTCTCTAAATGAACTATGTTGATGTACACAAACATATAAATAACACACTAATTTATATCAATCAATGGTTAATGCGGGTCAAAACATATATGGTAGGGTGTAGGCAAGGGTGGGACAAGGTAAACTAGGCATGTAGCAGGAGGTTCTGGGTATTTTTTTAAGCAACATTATAAGTGAAACAATGCATTGGCATAAACATTATTTTATGCCAATGCACTGGCATAAACTTGCATCATATAAGGCCAAAAATAAATTCATTTTCATAATAAAACCAAAGACAAACTTAATAGATTTTGTGCATACATGTATGAAAAATATAGAGATAACATATTATAACCACACCTTGTTGATATGTGCATGCTACAAAGCATATAAATTAAAACTTTTAATAAGCAATTATATGCCAAATGTATGGGTGGAAGATATATATAATAAAACATCCCAATTTTTTGGTGCGACAACCAAATCACCACAAAAGGCATTGCAATATAAGAAGATAAGCATTAATAACCATGTCAACCTTTTATATTAACTACAACATTACATGCTGCATGCTATTCATGAGCACTACCAAATCCCTCGCCTCTTCTCATAATTTTTTGACCAACATGCGACGGTGCTTTCCATGTTAAATAGTTGATCAATTAAAGGCGTTGTCGCTTAAGCGACGCTTACTAACGCATCGTCACTTAACCGACAGTTATGAGAATAGTCGTCGCTTACGCGACGCTTGTGGCCACATTTACAAAAAAAAAATGTATCCTTGTGATTTTTGGTAAGTTTAAAAAGAGAAATCCACGTTCCGTCGGATTTTGGATCGAAATGTAGATATTGAAGATGGACTTTCTAATGCACAGTTATTTCAAGTTGACATGGAAAAAAACCATTATGCCCCAATAATATAGTTTTTTGCGACAAGAATCGCACTAGAAGAACTTTCCACAAGTCAAAAGAATCGGTTGGTGGTTAAAGCTTCTAATTATCAGTTGATTTCCAGACACTTGTATAAGCTCGGACCAGCTGAAATCTTACAGCAATGTGTCCTACCACATGAACAAGGACAAATATTAGCAGAGGCACATGCAGGAGTCACTGTGGGCACTATAGGGGTTGTGCAACAACAAGGACGGTGCTTCACGCAGGTCTTTGGTGGCCTACCATCCATAACAATACGGCAAATTATGTGCGAAGCTGTGATGTATGTCAACACACTGGGAAACCATCACGGTGAGACTGAGATGCTGCTAGTACCACATGTGATTTTACAACCTTTCGATAAATGGTTTGTGGATTTTGTGGGTCAAATTAACCCACCTAAAAAAACAACAGTGTGAGATACATAATCACAGCAACAGACTACTTGATAAGATGGGCAGAGGCTGCCCCGGTTGTGGACTCCACTACAGTGACAACAACAAGATTTCTATTTGATAACATTGTGATGTGGTTTGGATGTCCAAGAGTATTGATGAGTGACCAAGGCATCCATTTTATCAATCACAAAGTAAGAGAAATGCCAGAGGTACTACAGATAGAGCACAAGAAAAGTACACCGTATCATCCGCAGGAAAATGGGACTATAGAAGCATTCAAAAAAATTTTGGAGCATGCACTTACAAAGGTATGTAACGATAACTGAGATGACTAGTATTTGAAGATTCCAACTGTGTTGTGGGTGTATCGCACCACTTGCAAGAGACTGACGGGGAAAACACAGTTCAAATTGGTTTATGGGAAAGAGGCAGGATTGCCTATGGAGTGCATCGTCCCGAGTATGCGCATTGCAGCAGCAACCGACATGGATGATGATGCAGCCTTAGAAGATCACGCAACACAATTGATGCAGCTTGAAGAAGACCATTTTATTGTAGGATTCCATCAGCACGTTGAAAAGGATCGACAGAAGGCGTGGCATGATCGCCATATAAAAACAAACAGTTTTAGCAAAGTAGATTTAGTGCTACTCTATGATAGCAAGTTCTTTAAGAATCTCGGTAAGTTACAGATGCACTGGTTAGGTCCCTATCTTGTTACTTCTATTACCTCTAGGGGCGCAAATCAATTGCAGCAGTTAAATGGGGCGGTGTTGCCAAATCTTGTGAATGGAAGCCGCTTGAAGCCCTATCGGATGGAGGAAGAACCGCGCAATGCCTGAGGCACTACGCAATGGAAAAATATGTAGAGAGAGAAGAAAAATAAGTAGGATAGATAGAAAAAGGAAGGGCATGCCAAAAGGAAGGGGCTACGCAAGAATAGGGGTCCTTGGCACAGCCAGGTTGCCAGAATGCGATAAACGCAGGGATGTGATTTGGTCAAATCAACAATAAATATGGGTGGTTAAAAGCAGTTAGTCAACGATGCTTGTTGAGGTGACATGCATTTATGGATGATCCGACTGTTGGGTTGGAAGAATTGACGGTTAATATTTGGGGTAATTAATGCACGATTTAGTCATGATGACCGCGTCTGATTTAATAATGATGAAGGATGGATCGCCCACATGCTATAAGAAGGTGTTAAACGCAGGTGGAAAGCACCATTAAGTTGTGTTGAGTGAATTGTAGAGCGTGATTGAAGCAGAGCTACTCTTGAGGGCAGTGTGTGATTTTCATAGTAAAGCGGAGGGTGTGTGATAGCTCAACTAGTGAGGTATACTAGTGTGGTATGTTGAGCAACCCAACACTTTGGATATTTTCAGTGAGCAGGAATCACTGGTTCAATCCACTTCCATTGTTGAACAAATCATGAGCATGCCAATCAAATTGTCATCAATTCCAAGGGGAAAGCAGAAGGCCCAAAATCCAAGCTCCACGCCACCATAGAAGAGGCAGATGAGAACTTCCATCTGGGCACAAGGGGAGGACACTGCTCAAACGGGCCCCTCTAGCTCCAGAGTTATAAAATCAATAGTTCTCACTGGGGTTTCTATTAAGGATATTCTAGGGTACATTGCGCCCACCCGACCTGGTGCGAAGCCTCAGTGCTTAACCAAAAATCAGAAGTACCAGCTGAAAATGTCGTTGTTGCCAAAAGGGATGGTCTGCAACACTGACATTGTCCCTACACTGATAAAGATGAAGTAAGATGATCATGACCTTTTGCTATGGAAGGATGTAGTGAATGAGCCATATGAGTCATTGCCATCGGTCGCAAGAGGACTGGTAGTGCGTATTCCTTAGTCATGGGTGCAAGGGCTGGATAAGTCTAGGTTACTGGGGCTCATCAACATGTCACATTTTGGACGGTTGAATGAATCCAATGCTTGCGTAAAGAAGTTATTGGCATGCTTCAAGGGAGGAACATTTTGGTTGGATATACCAATCACACTCACTATCGATTTTATTTATGAGATTACGAGGTTGCCGAAGGATGGGCCCAACCCATCGCAGTATTTCAAAGGACGAGATAATGATAAGTGACTAGCAGCATGGCTAAAGGAGAGGTATGATTTGTAGCATGATGGCAGAGCCTATCGCTTCGAAAACATTAACGACAAAGTGATACGTATTGGAGCACAGATTCTGGAAAGTAACATTGTCAGGAAGGATCACCCCATTCAATGCACTTCAGGGGTGATTTCATGCGTGCATAAATGCGGTGAGGGAGTCCAAATGATTTGGTCCCTCTTCTTGTTGAACCAACTGACTAAGGATGCGATCACAGTTCAGGCCGGGGAGAGGCCCTTCACTTATACTTGGCTATTGATCTTAATTGCATTGGTGGCTTGGATGGAGCCAGAGGATTACCAAAAAATGATGGTTGAAGTTGTTGAGGTGTGCAAAGGCACACGATATCAAAACTTATGGTGGGTAGAGGAGCCCGGTCGACAAGCTTATTGTGCGATCCACTTTTGGGTCTACAAGGAGGCATTACAAGAAGCAGTTGTTGTAAAGGAAAGTATCCTATGGCTAGGGTTTAAGAGGCCATCAACATACCGGGGTTGAAAGAGAGATGCACAATGTTCAGCAAGAATATATAAGCAAGTTTCAGATATTGGAATGGTTCATACCTTAGCCAAACGAAGGTTGATCCAAGCAGCCCTTCAATCCTCTTCTTGCTCCTCTTGCTCCGAGAGACCTGCAAAACGAATTATACCTTCCTCAAACCATTATGACCACATATAAAACAATGATAATAAAATAAACATGAAATAATGATTTGAATAACATCATCATATGATCATAAACTGATATTCAATCACACATTGAACAATGATTTGGGAAGAAGAAGGACATCACATCTTTATTAATCTTGAAAACAAGTACAAGTATACCTTCTCTTCAAGTTCGGCACCTCACAAAACCTTGATCCGGTTCTGCTGCTTCTCTACTCCAAGGAACTCAGCCTTCAAGCTCTGCAACACAGGGAGAATGCTTCTAGGGCAAAGGTGTGGGCAAAGAGAGCTCCAAATCCTCCAGCATAACAATGAAAAAATTCAAGTCTCTTCTCATGGACCTCCCTACCTCTATTTATATGCTTAAAGAAGAGTTAGGGGTGAAGACAAAGTGGTTACAGCTGAAGGAGTCAGTTGCATAACTACCCAAACTACCTGAATTTCAAAAGACGTGTTTTTTGACATTTTTAAGAGGCATACGCGGGTTGCATAACTGGACAGTCGCATACACAAGAAATACATGTGGTTTGCTAATACAGCAAGTCATGTATAAAAGCATACGCGGGTTGTATAACTAGCAAGTCACATATGATACGCGGGTTTGCCTTAAGGCAAGTCGCGTATAAACAAAAAACTCATTTTAAGGGTATTTCTGGGCATTTTCAGACTTTGTTGTCTTCTGGAAAGTTTTAGCTAACATAAATATATTTCTAAAGGTGTAGAGATGAGGTCAAACGGAGTTACAAAACTCAAGATATAGGTCCTCCAAGTTAGGTGTTTTTTCAGTGGCTTTCATGAAGTGTCATCATGGAAGTGTCAACATGGGACGGAATCATGGGAAAGTGGTCACAGGTAGAGATGTGTCATTTTGAGCTATAACAGATGCCCCCTAATGTGTGAGGTTAGAGGGGAAGACGATAGCCAAAATACATTATAAAGGAAACAACTGAGTATGGAGAGAGCATAGAATCGAAGATCGAAAGGCTCAAACAAAGGTACCTCTAAGAGAGATAAATGTCAGAAAAACTGATCTCTAGGACATACACTTCCATATACAAAACACCACCATAAAGATTCAGGTAGATCCAACATATGTATAACTGATGAAACTATCATGGTCGCTCAATATGCAAAAAGGCGCCATATCAAATCTAAAGGAGTCATGGCCCCAAATGAACAAGGTGGATTCATGCTCAACAATTGATCATAGCCACAAAAATACAAGGTGGATCTATGTCTCAACAAAATGTCATATAAAGTTTAACAAGGTCTTGCGCAACTTGGGCAATAGCAAAAGATGATGATGTTGCTGTCGGCCCAAGGTCTTCAATCCAAACCGCCCAAAAAAGGTATGAATCCTACCCATGCGAATGAAGGAGGTGAAGTCGAACATGGAGGAAACCGTTTGATTACCAGTCAATAAGGAGAACCATTAACAAACGCAAGGGAAACCACCATTAATGAAAATGGTCCCCAAGGTACCTAGTACATTCTAACAAGTGTGACTACAAGGACTTGAAGTCGAACACTTGAAGAATCTATCGAGTAAGAGACATTAAGGTATTCCCACTACCCAATAGTGAGGGAAATTGTCACTAATGACAACAATCCCCAAGGTACTGTCATAAAACTCTAAATCTCATTCCTAGAGCAAGAGGTGTTGCAGTCGATAGGAAGAGATCCGTTGGAAGGAAGGCATTAAGGCATCCTTCATCATCCAACACGAGGTAAATCAAAGACTAATTGGATCTGGAATTGGTACTGAATTTCACGACAAGAAACGTCGAAGACATGATGTAATGAACTGATACTAGGGAATGGACGACACAAAAGTTCAAGGCAACTGTAGAATGGCCGACAAAGGTTTAATCCTTGAACAGTGAACACGACACAAAAGTGACTTAGGCAAATTTTGACACAAAAGGACCAATGAAACAAACCTGCAATGTAGGAGACATTGACAGATTCCCCATATAATTGGAAAAGAGACCAACTGGAGGAGTAAAAAAACTCTAAATTGGGATAAGGTAAAAATACTAGGACCCAACTGTTGATAGACTCAAAAATGGTGCTTCGTTCAAGGAAACAAGACTTGCTGCCATGATGTAAAAAGCATGTGAATGAACTTCCCTTCCCCTCTTTCTTGTAAAGGTTTAACGAGTCCAAGACAGAAAACTCGGGACCATCTTCATTTTTGTCAAGCTCGAAGAAAAGGAAGAAGAATGCTTGATAAAGCACTGATTTGTGGATTTTACGAGCCCGAACTAGTACATGCTCGACGGTGTTTTCATAGTTTAGAGATTCTGAAAACTCCAAAGAAGACTCCAGGGGGGGTCCTTTTTCATACAATTTAGTCTCCTAAGGCCGAAAAAGTATAAAACATACCAAAGAAGAACTCTCTTAACTTCCGAAGAAGAAAAGGCGCACCTTTTTCGTACTTAGTCAGGAAGGTCCGAAAAAGGTTAAATTACCACCTACCCAATGCTCCTTCAAAAGTAGCATATAGCCTGAGTTTTATGAGTGTGAAGGAAGGCAAGATCACTCGGAAAGATCCATTTGATTACGAGAAATGGGGCTTACAACAATAAACTCAATGCTTTGTTCTTTAGGGTTTAATGAGCATGACAAAGAAATAAAGTACACTCATAATCTTTTTCATGTTTTGGTCCAGAGCACGAAAAAAGAGAAAACTAAGCTCATACCGAGGGTTCCTTTTCCGTAAGTTTAGTTCCTCAGGTCTGGAAAAGCGATAAACCTATGCCTGAGAATACTCTTCTCAATTCCGAAGAAAAGAGAGTGTTCCTTTCTTGTATTATTCCACATGGTCCAAGAAAGAGATAACCTACCACCAATGTGGATGCCCATTCACATATTCTTAACGAGCCTGATCGGACAAGTTTACTCGGCAGTCAAGTCTATTTTGAGGAGTTAGACTTGGGCCTAAAGAAACTCAAAATCTTTCCCGTTAATTTTTAACGAGTTCGAAAAAGTCAACTCGCGGCCTCCTTACTGTTTTTAATGAGCTCGAAGGAGAGCAGAAAGAATGCTCTAAATGCGAGGAGACGAGTGTCATAGACAGGAGAAACTAGTTCCAAGCGCAAGGAACAGCCCTATGCATAATGCAAGGAAAGCGAGCAAGATAAGGACACTTGGGGAACGTCTCCTCAGGGTAACAGGTGTCAAGTTGCAAAGGCAAAATGATACAAGGCTGAGCGATGATGAGAACAAAGATGAGGGCTTATATAATGAGCTAAAAGTGTGGAAGCCGACATCAGGCTCAAAAGCGTGAGCAGGATACATGCAAATGCAATTACGACTTGAACAACAAGGTGAGGCCAGTAAACAGTTGTGAATCCAACTAAAAATCCTGTCTCCAAGAAACAACAACATCATAATCATATTCAGAAGGAAAGATCTGATGCAGGTCACTTTGGCAGAAACACATGTGACTTTGCTATCTTCTACAAAAGGTAAAGTCAAGGCAGAATCAATCGAATAAGATTCTATAATACCAAGGCTTGAGGGTTTATAATCAGTAAGATCAACCTCAGAAGGAGAGAAAAAATCAACAAGGGATATAGAGTCTGTAGGAACAAACTCAGTATCACAGGAGTTGAAAAATTCATAAGAAAAATCAAACTTATCAGGATCACTGACTTGCTGTTCAAAGGAAGAGTCAAGAGACTCAACAAGACCAACATAAGAAGAAAGTTCAGGCTTACTAGGAAAATCAGGGTTAGACTTAGTCACAACTAAAACAACATCCAAAAGAAGATCAGACTGTATCAAAGACTCTAGAAAGACTTCATCCGAAGGAAGGAGATCATCCGAGAAAGGATACATGTCTAAAATTCGAATGGATCGACAGAGTGAAGAGCAGGCTCCATAGTCTGTATAGGATGACTCACCTGGTCACCTGCTGGGACCATGTCTCGAGAAGGTAAGCATGAAAACAGAGGCTACTTCTCAGTAGCAATTGAACGCAAAGGACAAGAGGCCACATAGTTCACCTGTGGCGGGTTAGTGTCTATAGAAACACTCGGAATCAATAAAGGAAAGACCTGGTCTTTAGTTGGGTCAGGAGACGGATCAAGAAAATCCAACTGATCAATAGTGACAATTTCTTCGCCATGATTAAAGTACATCAAACGAAAAAATGTTGACACCACAGCTTGCATGGCATAGACATAATCACGTCCAAGGAGCATATTAAAGTCCAAGGGGTTTTCTATCACCATGAAGTCAACTAAGACGGTCTTCCCACCCAAAGTAACAGGTGTTTGAGCAAGAATTCCCAAGGCTATACAAGTTCTTCTATCAAACACCAATAACTGACTAGCAGTCGACACAAGAATGGGAGATCCCATGCCTCACCAAGCATGAGCAGACAATATACTAACTGAGGCTCCTTCATCAACAATACAACGAGCAATCGTGTAAGGTTCAACTTTGACCTTTATCTAGAAAGGTGCATCAGAAGGAAGGCGTGGCTCAACTAGGCTATCCCAATCAAAGGAAGCAATCCAAGAGCTTGGTGTGGGTTGATCCAAAGCAAGTTCAGTGCCCCCTTGTTCAGTAAGTTCTGAACTGGCAGTGAAGAAAATGTTACTAGTAGACACTTCACTCTCCAAAGGAAGAGTGGGATTGATCGACAATGGCATCAATTCAACCGCTTCATGAAAGTCACTCTCCGAAGGGAGAGTGGGATTGACCAAAGATGACATTGGTTCAATCACATCAGGATCACTCTCCAAAAGAAGAGTGGGATCGACCAAATCTGAGATTGGTTCGACCACTTGATCAACCAAAGGTTGAGTAGGTTGTTGAGAAACTATAGGTTGTCCAGGAGAAGGAAATTCTTGAGTCTTGGACCACACTCTTCGCACCTCTGCGATAGCAGGGCATTGGTGAGTAAGATGATCTCCCTCGCATAGCTTACAAGGGAACTTAAGTTTGCACTTCAAACGACCAGTTTTCTCAACGGTGTCAACATGACTAGCAGTGGATGACTGTTTGCTCTCAACATGACCTACAAAGGTTAAGATTTTGCCCCCAGCATGAACTATAGAGGCTGGGTGACTGGGTCCAACCTGATTAAGAGAGGTTCGTTGTTGAAAAGCTTCAGGATGTTCAAAATCAGGATGGCCATGAATCCAAACTCTTCGCACCTCCACGATAGAAGAGCATTTATAAGTAAGGTGGTCTCCCTCACAAAGCTTACAAGGAAACTTGGGCTTGTGTTTTGAACGGGTAGTCTTTTCAACAGTGTCAACATGACTCGCAGTGGCTGACGAATTGTCTTCAGTATGAACTACAGAGGCTGAGAGACTGCCCCCAGCATGACTTGCAGAGGCTGAGAGACTGGGTCCAACATGACTTGTAAAGGTTGGACGGGCACCACCAACATGAACAACAGAGGCTGAGTGGTTAGGATCAACATGCTTTGCAGCAGTTGAGTGTGTGCCCCTAGCATGAACCACAGAGGCTGGGTGGATGGATCCAACATAGATGGGGAAGTTCAACTTGAACAACAGAGGTTGAATGGGTTCCCTCAGCATGAACTGTAGAGACTGAGTGACTGGATCTGGCATGACCTGTAAAGGTAGGAAGGATCCCACCATCATGAACAACAGAGGCTGGATGGTGAAGATCAACTTGACTTGCAGAGGTTGAGTGCTTAGATCCAACATGACTTGAAGAGGTTGGATGGGTGCCCCCAACATGAACAATAGAGGCCGGATGGTGAGGTTCAACTTGACTTGCAGAGGTTGAACGGGTGCCCCCTTGCTTATGTGCCTTATTCCTATTCCTCCTTCTTTTATTCCTTTTAGACTGCCGGTTACTAGTATCAGTACTTTCACCACATGAGGTAGAAGGAGGAGGAGAATCAACTACAGATGAAGGGGAAGCAGTGTTTTGATGCCCTTGATATAAGGAGCTTACTTGAGAAGCATCAGGAGCATTCAGGACAGTTGGTGTGGAAAACAACCACACCGGTATCCCTAAGGTGAATCCAGGTAGATTTAGGGTGGCCATCAAGGGAACACCAACATTCCCCGTGAGAGGAATAGTACAAGGAGTTCCCAGCATGGGGATCTCTTGGTTGGTGTTCAAAGGGGTGTTAGCCATAGTTTCAAACCAGCAGACAAAGTCTGAGGTTGATAGGCAACCAAAATTACAAAGCACACACCTAAAGGCACACTATGTACAGACAAACCACACAGCACTCACTAAAAATTCCTAAAGCCAAACATACAAACAGGTATAAGATATACTTTCCAGAATAAAGCTGAGATACAGTTACTTGGCGTCCCTGTAGATGTTCTTAGGCACAGGCGGAGGAATCACCCACCGCCCTCCCACACTTTCTACCGAGGTTACCTTCCAAGTCCGTCCAAGGTCAACCAGAAATAACCTTCCAGTGTACCTGTGTATGAACCCTAGATGTCAAAGAGACTAAAGGCTACCTTAACTATATTGACAGTCTGGGGGGATAGTCGCAAGCCTGATTCGTAAGCATGGGCAGGGTAGCTGAGCCCGAAACCCTGTCTAAGACAGAATCCCCGGATGCATAAAAACCTTGGTTTATGCTTTGACAAGGAATCACAAGGTTATCTCCTCAGTCCAAGTCTCCACGTGGCCTCGTGCTTAACTCCCATTTGAGAGGAGCTTCCCAGATACAATCAACGTAGAAAAGGATTTACCTAGTGATTGGCCAACTACGTCTGAAATTTTAACACTTGTGGAGAGTTGAAACTCCCTAATCCACAAGTCTAGTCTAAGCTAGTTGGTGTATGACCCTATAAAATAAAACTTACCAGCAATTTTTAAATTATATCGTTTATTTTAAGGGTTGTTTTTAGTCAGAGGTTAAATGACATGAAACTTATGTGGTGTTTTGACTCAAAGTTGAAACAAAATGACTAAGAAAAGAGAAATGAAATGCAAAAAGCAAAAACTATTCTCTTTATTTTTTAAATAGAAAACTTGAAAGCCACAAAAGAACAAATTATTTTTATATTATTTTTCAAAAACAATGATGTGCCATGCAATATAGGCTAAAAAACTAATCTAGATGCATATAAAGCAAACATGTGTTTTTGTCTTTTTCTTTTATAAATGCAAAAGAAAAATTAGCCTATCAACTAATGCAAGCAAGTACTATAAGGAAAGCAAATAGACAACTACTCTACACCCCACAAACAAACCCTAGGTTTCCCTAAAGTTAGATATCAACCTCTCTTGAAAAGAAGGCTTACAAAGGTAAACAAACCAACAACTTTGGAATGAAGAGACTGAGCAAAAAGACTGACATAAACAAAGGTCAAAAAATCCCAAGTATCAATCTAAACCTACAAACAAAGGCTACTCAGTACCTTGTCCAACAAGGTCAAGCCAAAGAAGGAGGTGGGGGGGGAAAGCAACAAAAACAAGTATATGTTCTTTTTAATTTTCTTTTATAAATGCAAAAGAAAAACTACCTACAAAGCAAAGTATGCAGATAATAAGAACAAAGCAAAAGGAACTTTGCTATACAACCACCAAACAAACTCTAGAATTCCCTAAAGTCAGTATAAAACCTACTTAGAAGGAAGGCTTGCATAAAAGACAAGTCAACTATTTTGGCATGGTGAAGTTAACCAACAAAATAAGAAGGAAACCAACACCAACAAGCTTCTGACCTCAGACAAAGATCACGAACAGAGGCTGACCAAAAACATAAACCAAAAATCAAACCAAGCAAAGGAGCTGGGGGAAAGGGCAGAGAGCAAACCCTAATGCTATAAAAGGCTTACCACATAGATTAAAAACAACCAAAAGGGATGACACTAACTCCCTGGAGTCATGCACCTACGGAGGACTCCAAAAGACCTACCAAAACACATTCAAACAGAAGAAAAATCACAAAAGAGGAAAAAACACTGTTTAAAGGGGCATACGCGGGTTGTACTACTGATAGGTCGCATGTCATACGCGGGATATTAATGCAGCAAGTCGCGTGTATAAGCACACGCGGGTTGTATAGCTGACAAGTCGCGTATGGGTGGAAAAACTCCTAAAAAAGGTCAAAATTTGCCTTAAGAAGGTAGGGGAAGTGTTCTATCAGACTTATAAGGTATTCCTAAGTGTCAAGAAGGACCTGAAACAATGCAAAAGGCTGAAAGAAAGACAAAGAAACCCCAAACAGGAAAGGCTCTCCCCAGCGGAGTTGCCAGTTCTGTTGTAAAGAAAAGTATCCTATGGCTAGGCTTTAAGAGGCTATCAACATACCGGGGTTGAAAGAGAGATGCACAATGTTCAACAAGCATATATAAGCAAGTTTCAAAGATTGGAATGGTTCATACCTTATCCAAACGAAGGTTGATCCAAGTAGCCCTTCAATCCTCTTCTTGCTCCTCTTGCTCCGAGAGACCTGCAAAATGAATTATACCTTCCTCAAACCATTATGACCACATATAAAACAATGATAATCAAATAAACATGAAATAATGATCTGAATAACATCATCATATGATCATAAACAGAAATTCAATCACACATTAAACAATGATTTGGGAAGAAGAAGGACATCACATCTTTATTAATCTTGAAAACAAGTACAAGTATACCTTCTCTTCAAGTTCGGCACCTCATGAAACCTTGATCCAGTTCTACTGCTTCTCTACTCCAAGGAACTCGGCCTCCAAGCTTTGCAACACAAGGAGAATGCTTCTAGGGCAAAGGTGTGGGCAAAGAGAGCTCCAAATCCTCCAGCATAACAATGCAAAAATTCAAGTCTCTTCTCATGGACCTCCCTACCTCTATTTATATGCTTAAAGAAGAGTTAGGGGCGAAGACAAAGTGGTTACAACTGAAGGAGTCAGTTGCATAACTACCCAAACTACCCGAATTTCAAAAGACGTGTTTTTTGACATTTTTAAGAGGCATACATGGGTTGCATAACTGGATAGTTGCATACACGAGAAATAAATTTGGGTTTCTAATACAACAAGTCGCGTATAAAAGCATACGCGGGTTGTATAACTAGCAAGTCGCGTATCATACGCGGGTTTTCCTTAAGGCAAGTCGCGTATAGACAAAAAAAACTCATTTTAAAGGTATTTCTGGGCATTTTCAGACTTTGGTGTCTTTTGGAAAGTTTTAGCTAAAAGAAATATCTTTCCAATCGTGTAGAGATAAGATGAAACAAAGTTACAGAACTCAAGATATAGGTCCTCCAAGTTAGGTGTTTTTTCAGTGACTTTCATGAAGTGTCATCATGGAAGTGTCGAAATGCGACGGAATCATGGGAAAGTGGTCACAGGAAGAGATGTGTCATTTTGAGCTATAACAGTAGTGGTTAAAGCTCCAAGATTATCAGACACAACAACAGTGAAATATCAGGGAAATATGTGGTTCACCATCGAGCTGCATACTATTCATATCTAGGCTAGGAACGACACTGACAACAATGGATGCCAATGGGCTATAAGTTGACATATGAAGAATTGGATACAGTAGTCTGGGATTGTTTTGTCGACTAACACAAACCAGTAAGCATAGAAGAAGTATCGACGGGGCCACCAACAAATTCCCCTGAAGAGCCTGTGTGCAAGGAGCAGAGTCATCATGATTCTGACATAGAATCCTCAACATAAACTCCTATGTACCTAGAGGCACAACGCATCTTTAAGGAAATAAGGATGAAGAGGAAAATGGACCAGGACACCAATAGTAGTACCATATCCACATTGGAAACACAATTACAAAGGCTCATTAAGGTCATCATGGACTCATCTTACATTGGCACAAAAGAAATGCGGAGGTCTTCTTAGGAAGGTTTTGCTAAGGTACGCACTAAGTTAGATTCTATATATAATGTTGCAGAAATAAAAGGACTAAAAAGTATAGTTTTATAGGATTTCACGTCGATTAGTATTGAGTCGTGGGCCAAGAACATTCGGGTTCTCCCAACTACAATCAACGCTGGATGAGAGGATGAGAACTCCTCATTGTAGCAGCTGTAAAGCATTGCATTGGACATCAACAAACTATCGGCTCAGACGCTAGTACACATGAAACAGGTCGCAAAGTAGGATTTGGTAGATAGACAAAAGGATCTCAACGACTAGTACTTATGGTTGCGGACTGAAGAAGAAGCGATGAAAAAGGAACTTGAATAATTATGACAGGTAAAGGAGCAGTTGAAAGCAGATAAACTACAGGATATTGCAACATTGAAGACAACGTAGGAGGATCTGAAGAAGAAGACTGCTGTAGAAATCACTAAATTGAAAAAGCAAACTGACCGCCTTGTTACTGAGAAGCTGAAGTTCTTCACCAGTCAGGGGAAAGTAGAAGAGGCCATTACAAATTCCTGCCAGTACATCGACAAAAGCACAACAAATCTAGACGCGGTTGGCAAGGCTAAGCAACTTGGAGAATTCATCGCATAACTCCAGTTGGATAACCTCCTATTAAATTCTATGGTTTACCCAGAGACACCACCATTGTAGGTTCTAGAAAGGAATAGTGCCATTGAGGATATTGCGGCACATTTTGATGACATGGAGAAAGATGCAAAGAAGGTCACAAAGGAAACGACACAATTTTGGGGTAGTGTCATTTAAGATGAGTAGCTCAATCAAATCACCAAGTAGTTGTAGGAAGCCAAGACCCAATTGGAAACATTGAAGATGGTGTTAAGGACAATGCCAAAAATTGTGTCGATCACACAATTTGCAAAATTGAAGGAGCTCTAGCAGCGAGTTGTAAAGGCACAGGAGCGACAGCGAAAACGCAGTGACCAACTTGACGAGTTCCAGAAGATTGGCGCACAACTACCAGGAAAAGCAGTCGCTGCACTGCATGTTGTGCAGGATGGAAAGAAAGAGTTCAATGTCAAGATGTTGGACAACCCATTGAAGTAGGATCTCCTGCATGTCAGGATACTGCTAAGAAATTCAAAGCGCAAGTCACATAAATTTCTTAGGAATACGAAAACTTCAAGATTAAAATCAATGAGTACACTAAGTCTTCTTGACGTGGCTCAAGGACGAGACACAAGACTGTGTTGGGGGCCTATCTGCAAGGGGTTGGGGTAAGTTTCAAAGCATCACAAATGTTGTGCAAGCTTAGAAGACACCACGCAAGATGAAGATAGCGCGATAGGAGGAAGATAGACTACTTTTGATTATTTTGTGTCACTTTTTGTACTTGTTAACCATTTTTTTTGTGAATATTGGTCATTAGTCAGTTAAATCAGTTAGGAGTTAGTTATAAGTGGACCATGAATGTAAAGGAGAAAACCTATATATAAAAATAAGAATTGTGAATGGAGATACCAATTCATAGATGGATCGATACATGCATAGGGAGAACAAGTTGTTATCTGTCTGAGATGAATTGTTATTTGTTTTGATATATGGGTGATTACGCATAATTAATATGATAAGGTAGATGTTGATCTGAATCATTGTTACCATATTTTGTCTTTTTATATCTTTTTGTTTCTGTAACCCTAATGATGAATGCTAAGTTAATATGAAATATGGATCTATGATGTGATGTTTTACCATTTATGAATGTTGTCATATTTTTCGATCTAGATTTGTTACAGTTATGAATGAATGATGCACAATAATGAACGGTTCTATTAAATAAGTTGATCTGATACTGTTGTCAAGCTGATGAACCGTCGATGCCCTAACCCTCTTCTATACTGTGGAAACTTGGTTCTGTCAGTCCTCCCTCGAACATCTCGGGTGAGACCTCATCCGCTCTGCGGGTATTACTAGATAGGGTAAAACCTATATGGTTCGATGCTCAAGGAGATCACAGAAATTCGAGTGTCGATAGAGTGGGACCCCTGTTGACTTGGTTTTGTTCGTTGAGGGTCGAGCCAAAATATCTACAAAAAATTAGTCTTTAAAAAATTGAAAAGAGGGTTGAGGAGAGAATTGAGTCTCTTCAAATAATTGAAGAAAAAATTGATGGAATTTACAGGAATAAGATGCGTTCCATGAGTTATATATATAGAAAAGAGTGAACTGAATGACCAGATACAAAATAGATTACCGAGTGAGCCTACCCCTATGAGTAGTGAAAATGATTCACCAGAATTTAATGATAAATTTGGTTATGAAACCCAAATAATTAATGTTAAAGATCTAGAGGATCGAATGACCACAATGAAGGAGCAGATCGAATCTGTCACTATCATAAATATCTCTCCTATAACTGGAATGTCTTTGGTGGATTCAGATATTAATACCAAATCAAAGGGGATTTTTAACATATTAGGATCAACATGAAAAAAATGATTGGTCCAGATTCGGAAAATACCTGGTCGATTTTCAAATAAAAGTGTCCCATATTTAATTTGAAAAAGGTTCAATTCTATGAAATTAATGAAACTTTTTTATCAAAAGAATGGACCAAGATATTTTCCCAAGTGTTATTCATAAAATTTTGGATTCTATTCACTTGCATCCGATCCACTGGGAATATAGAAACAATTTAAGGACAAATATTCATTATAAATAATAATGTCTCAAGAAATAGAGGTAAAATTACCAACTACTATTTTATCAACGGAAAACTACAATATTTTGAAATTTGTCCTGATCGAAACATGTTCTCAATGTACCAAGCATTTGTATTTCACAAGATATGGAAGATAAGGGAAATGAACAGGTCCTATTCAAAGTATTTATTACATTCTTGATCCCACACATCATATCCCTTGATCAAGAAGAATATCAACGAATGATTAGATATATAAAGAATATTGGATCACGAGAAACCACAAGATTTGTAGGAGAAGGGATGGAAACAATGGTTGAGATGTTTTTGTTGATACAATTTATCTCCATAGATATGGTCTAGGATAAACCCACGAGAATGGATAAATGGAGTCAGTAAGAAATATAGGTGCTATGAAGAGCGATTAATTCCCTATGAATGACAAAAAGAATCTATATTTGCAGCTGTGGTGGAACCTTCTTTGGGATTACTTTGGAATTATATTCATGGAATAAAATAATTACAACTTGAATTTCACTGATCGCAGTTGAGAAGACTTATTGGGGAGTATATTCATAGTCTTAAAATATATTTTACATGTAAACAGTGACAATGATTCCACAAGCATTGCATTATTGCATGGAAAGAACAAAGTACTTTAAAGCGAAAATAAAATTTTGGTATGGTATTTGCAAAAGGAATGTGTTTAATGACGCCATTTTTTGTCCATCTATTCTGGTATTTAGAGATTTCTAAAGTCATAAATCATACGATTGGTGAGAGAATTTTTGTGGTAATGGTATTCCATGTCCTACTGAATTTTGAAATATCACAACTGAAATTATCGGAACTTATAATATCCTTCATGAGTGAATCCATGAAGATGGGTGTGTATTTTGGGGGGTCTTATGAGGAAATAAATCTGATTTTTTCATGTTTTTCAACTTTGGGCGAACAAAAGTGATATTTTTGTTTAGAATTTCACTTTTAATTAAAAAAAAAACTTTTAGAAAATTATGTTAGCTTTCTATTTATAATTTTTTCAATTTTTTTTTTATTAAGATTTGATATGTTGTTTTGGGAAATGTTTGACAATGTGTCCTTATAAAATGAAAGGACTAAAAAATAGTCATGTTTGGTTGCACCCCTAAAATCATTGTTAAACTTGTGTTTTGCAAAAACCAAATATGCTACGACAATCTACACACAATATACTAGAGGATGACTATACGTTTGTAACCAACAGATCTATATACTAATTATAGTATTTTTTTGAATTCAATCAATGGGGAAACCTTGTCGATTTTCAACATGTTTTTGGTTGCGACACTTTTCTCTCAATTGCCTATAAAACATACAAATCTACAAATACCCTTTTGAAGTAGACACTCCAATTAACGACACCATATTTGTTTCAATTTTTTTGGTGTTGTATTTTTAAAGTTATATATTCTTCATTTCATCGCATTTTGAAAGAGATGAAATGAAACTCGACACATGTTAAGAAACAAAACTATTAAAAATATTGGATCTCACATATACACAACAAAATCTATACCTACGAAAGTAGATTCAATGACGAAACTAATGGTATCAAGTTTGATAGTCGATTTGTAGTATAAGACATCCATTTGACCTTCCAAAAATGGAGAAACCTAAAAACTGTGCAGGTTTCAGGTCTTAGAGGTTATTCGGCCGAACAATTATTTAGCCGAATAATTGTTCGATCGAATAATACTTTTCCTTTACAAAATCGTTATTTACAACAAAGTTTGTTCGGCCGAAAAACCAAACGCAAAAAAAAATTCGTCGGCCGAAAAAAAATTATGTTATCTATATTCATATAAGTAAAACGAAATAGACTCATTCGAACATATTTAAATGCAACAAATACAGTTCAATCAATAATCTATACCATAATATTAAGGAATCTCACTTTCAGCTACTTCAAATGGAAAGAGAAAGACGACGATAGTTAATTGTATCCAAACAACCCTAACGATGCAATCTTCATCTTTACAACTTCATCCTCCAATATTCTTCTGAAATTGTTCTCTCAAACATGACAATCATAACAGATCAATGGAAAGGATCGTGATGTGTTCTACAAGATTAATATCTTCTTGAACTCGTTAACAAAGGAACGAAGTATCATAAAATGTGAAGGAAACCATGATGGAAATACCTAAACCATTTCTTAAGAATTTGGTCACCGAATTTTATAAATATAGACTTGATGGTTACCTGATTTGTAACACAAAACTCTAGCACGTCGTTTGTGAAGGGAAAAAAATCTGATCTATCATATTCTAATTAGGCTTCAAATTTGAATCCTCCAATGCCCTTTAAGACTTATTTTTCCCTTCATAGAATGGCACAACATTTTTTCCATGAAAAAGAAATTTAATTGTGTATTGTGCCTTAATGAAACTGACCATTATTTTGCAGCTTTGCAATTGAAGGGATACTCCAAATTTTTCCTATCAAAATTTTAGATGGTTGAGAAACAATTTTTAGGCAACAACAAAGGATAATCCCTCCCAAGCTAGTCTACCACACATTCCATTAGCATTATTTATCAAAATTTAAATCACAATGAAACTTTAAAACATTTAAAATTAAGTTTAAATGAGGAAACAACAAAGGCAAAATCCTAAGTGATTCTACCACACATTCCATTAGCATTATTTATAAAAATTTAAATCACAATGAATCTTCAAAACATTTAAATTTAAAATTAAATTTTATTTCCACATTCGATGTAGCTTCTTCCATCTAGTTGTTCATTGCTCAACTACAAAAACATCCATAAAGCCAATCTTAAATTTCACTTCCATAGATAATTTATGGGCCCAAATACAATTAACTAAGATCTAAATTTATACATGAATAAAATTGCGCAACAAAATTAGGCCTCTAATAAATTCAATAGTGAAATCTCATTCAATTGTTAATTGAACAAGACTATACAACAAGATATGGATGGAATCTCAGCTTAAAATCATTGCTTTTATAATTATTTTTTATTCAATTATAAGTTCTTTATTAAAGTTTATTAATTCGCTTCAATGCTACAATAGCTTATTTTTTTGTTATGGTGTGACTTTGCAATGGTCTATATTGATTTTATAAGATTTATTAAAACTATAATTTTGTTGTTTGGATCTCCGAGTTATACAATTAAAATAGTACCAATTACACATATGTAGGCTATTGTTGATTAATATGATCTAAATTTAGTTAAATTCATATTCCCTAGCATTATTGCATTTGGGAAGAAGAATTAAATTTTCATTCCCTAGGATCATAGCATCATTTCATTTTCATTATTAATATTCTTATCATAATAACATCCCCTTTATTGGACTTGTAGATGGGAATTTTCTTCATCATTGTAGGCCAAAATCCGTCAATATATTGTGCAATCTTTCAAAATTATGCTCCGCGACCTCGTCTTCTTTTAGGGTTCGAATCCTTCAAAACCATACTTTCAAAGCCATGTGTAGTTTATTGTATGCAACAATTATCACTTGTTGGATGGGACGTGTGCTATAACATAAGTTGGTTGCACTACTCTCCGTGGATTCATGATTTCATCAACTTTGGCTAGTTTGAGAGTTTGGAGGTTTTCCGCAGAATTAAATGATACTACACATTAAGATATTAATGGAGGACAATGGTACAACAATATTACAAAACTCTGCAAAGAGTGTGTGTGATGCATGGAATTTAGAGTTACACGCCCCTTTGATATAAATCTATGTTGAAATTTTTTGTTAGAAAAAATCTCCAAAATAAAGGGATTCAAATGAGAAAACTTCTGAAAATAAGGTGATTTGATAACTCTTTCTCTTGGGTTAAATTTGATGGAGAAATTATATTATATTGACAAATTTAATCCATAAATTCCTTGATTCTATACCTTTCCACTATTTTCCTCAAGCTTTGAAATAGTAATCTCCTATGACACACATTGCAACCATAAGCCACAAACATTAATTGATATTCACTTCTAGTAAGCTAGTATCATACTAGAAAATAAAGCAATAATTGACAATATATTGTGGTAAGATAGTAGCTTGGTAGAAAACGAATGCATTAATGATGATTTTGTTTCGGGGGGCTATCATAGTTCAAATCAAATCAATTGGAAACATGCTTAAAACACTTAATGTAGCTTGGAAACTATTCCTTCTCAAATCTTGACCAATCTATGTGAATTCTATGTGTAAGGTGAATAATTAATGTATTAATATCAAATGCAACCACGTAATCTAGATTAAATTGTGCACTACATGATAAGAAATAGCAATTAGAATTCATCATTTCTCGAAGCATTTTTTATAATTAATGTACTTGAATGATTAGAATTAGGGGATATGGATTTAGAACTATGGTCAATCAAATGGTTATTTAAGTTTGGATATGTGACTATGAAAGTGGATTTGGAATTGTGGTAAATCAAATGGTTATTGGATTTTGGAAATGTGATGATGAAAGTTGAAAGTTTGAGACTTAAATACTTTTAAACATTAAAAGTTTGTTTATCGTTATTCTAATTTCCAAACTCATCGACCATGCTTAGGTTGTTCCTAATTCCACCATCTCCATTGATTCTTGAGTCTATTTCAATTTATTATGTCTACCTTGTTTCATGTTTTAGTACAAGCTAGAGTTATAGTAATTAGATAGGGGGAGGGATCTCATGCCAGGAAACATGTAGCTTTGAGCTCCAATCGCCGACTCGACATAGTTAGCTAGTTAGTTAGGAGAACATACATAATTATCAAGGCTCATGTTGGAGAAAGTTCCTTGATCACTTTCCAATTAGTATTTACTTCGTCATTGAGAAATGAGAGATGGATATTTATGTTGGTAAGTGAGATGGTGGGAAACTTCCTCTTTCATTGGATTTGTGAATGGTTTATATGGATACCTAACTATAAGAGTTCATCCATATATCTCAAATGGGTCCATTGGTATTTAAACATAGATGATTGTACTTCTCAAAGGACCCCATAAGTCATAAGAGGAAAACTGTCCTTCTGGTTTGATATCACAATCAGTGTTTGCCAGAATCATGATCAATAAAGCTTGTGATTTGGACTATGAATTAGGATTTAAATGGGAGGCATATCTTGAAATGTCTCTATCAAAATCACAATTTCAAATTGGAGAAACTCTTGCTCAAGTTGAATCCACTATTGAGTTGAACCCTTATTCAAGTTATTTCCACCATCACCATCGACCCTTTATTAGGCTACTTCCACCCTTTCTTTCCTTATTAATTCATTAAGTATATGATATTACCCTCTTTAGACTCCAAGGGATTTTCCTGAGAAAAGGAAGTACACTTCCTCCCTAGCACCACTAGTCCACCACCAACCTGCATAAATGTGCATCTCCACTAGAGAGAGAAAACATACATTTGCTAATGATTATTTCCTATAGGAGAGTATGTCTCTCCTTTTATTCGTAGATTTGAATGGACATAAAAATATACAAAAGGATTCCTTCCCTTAGTGAATCTCAATATTGGTTGGGTTGCTCCCGTGGTTGAATGATTTTTCAGGTATGTGCATCACGATAATAGTTTTTTGTTTTGTTATTTTATAAGTATTTATTTTCTTCTTCTTCGAAAGGTGTGAATTTTTCTATTGAAATGATTCAAGATAAAATATTTGCTATTCATAAACATATTTTTTAGGTTCACTCCATCTTTTATATTTATCAATCTCTATGTTCAATGGACATTGTATAAATTATTTTTTTGTTTTCATCCAACCTTGATTTTTATACAAGAATTTTTACTACTTGTCATGATACACTCGACAATTGGAATGTTTGTTGACCTCAACAGGTTCAACATTGAATTCAACAAGTCTAAACCTCGACACAACCTCTACAGGTTTCACATCTTGGCATGCAGCGTCGACTTCAACATCTCGACACGACTATGACATAATGTCTCCCTTCCTTCTAGTCGTCTGTAATGGTTGAATTTTCGAACCGTTCTGACTTCCTTATAAATGAACATAATGGGCAGTCATCCAAGCATCTCAATATTCTGGATAAGCATGTACACTATTTTAATATATAACTCACTCAAGTAGCAATCAATACGAGAGTACTATGCATCAAACAATAGTAATAAAATAATAGAGATTGGTTCGAATACTTGCATTTTGTCTGTGTGCATAATTTTTGTCTATGTAGTGTGTTTCATTCTTTACTTATTCTTGTATTCTTCCACCATAACAGTACTCGACTGATTCAGTCAAACTATTGTCCCTCGACATGTGCCTGGGCACCCGGATCATTGGTATCAGAACAAGATTCATAGCTTAATTTGTGTTGAAATTTCTATCAAAGTTACCTGACTTATGCCTGTTCAAACACGTTTGCAATAGAAGTAGACATTACCTTCAACATCAAAGAATATGGCTGAAGAAAAAAACAATATACATGTAACTGACAAGACAGAGAAACTCATAAAAAAATAACTAGCTCACCAGCAAATCGAAATGTTCGCCAAGTTTAGCAAGATCCTCATGTGATTTGCTTTGACATCCAGAGAATCCTCGACGATATCTCACTTAGATAAAATCATCCCCTTCAAAGTTAAAATGAATCTAGACATACTGAATATTGAATGCAAGATTGACATTGAATCCTTCGACAATTGGGTGCAACATTTTGAATCCTACTACTCTATGAATCGATTCTCCAAAGCAGAAAATATCACCATTGCATCCTCAAACATGTCAACCTCCGTGCACTGTTGGTGGGAGAATCTATTGACAGATATGGAATGAGAACGAGACCCCATAGACACATGGCATAAATTTGTTGCATATGTCTAAAAGGAGTTCTACTTAGCTAAGTGCATTGAGAAACAATATAAGAAGTGGAAGTAACCAAGGAAATGGAAAGACCAGTCCATGCAAAGATATATCGACGACTTCTATTGACTCATGGCTAAACTTGGCATCCAAGAAGAAGATAAATTGCTTGTTTTAAAGTACGTTAACTAATTATCCTCATACATTTAGCAAGAAATAGAGTTTCTAATTGTCAATATGCTTTTAGATGCATTCCAATATGCCTGCAATATTGAAGCTAAACAGAAAGGAAAATCATGTTTCGTGAACAAGCTAGCATGTCGAACATTTGATAAGAAGTCACCATTCGACTCCAACAAGTCAAGACAACCTTCTCATCCAACTCCTCCAAAGTCAGATTATCACAAGAAACACTCATAGAAAGACAAAAGGAACATAGAAATCATACTTCTTTCAGGAAATTATGTGGTTATCACAATTCATTATGGAATGATGCGTCAGAATGCAAGGCTCGAAAGACATTTTTTGGAAAAATTGTTGAACTCCGACTTGTCTAACAAAACACCGGTATAATTTGACCTAGATGCATCAACCCTTTGACTTTGACATCGACCACTCTAGCATCCTTGACTATCATCGACAAGGAGGAATGAGAACAAATATTCCATACACATATATGGGTTCAGAAAAATCATTACATCTGATTGTGGAAAATGGTAGCTAGAAGAACTTCATTTATGAATATCTGATGAAGAGACTTGGTCTTGTAACCACTCCAAATCCTCATCCTTACAAATAGGTTGGATGAAGTATGAACACAAACAGAGGAGAACCCGACAATGCATACTCACCTACTTCATTAAGCCTTTTAAAGATGAAGTAATATGTGACGTGGAATTTATTTGCATAGCCAACGCCCTATTTGGGAAACCTTTCCTATGAGATCGACATGGAAGTTATCGGTAACGACCTGAGAAGGTGATTTTGTAAAAAATTGGAATCAATGGTATGGAATACCAGAGCCCCAAACTACATCAACGATTGTTCTGATATCTACCAAACAAGCAAATATGATTATCAACCATGCTCAAGAATTAGCATTAATCATGATAAATCTTCAACATTCCAAGAATATTACAGCAACAAGTTGACTCACTCACAAGCGCAACGCCCGAAAACAACAACGATTCAACCATTATCTTGATGAATATCAGAATGTATTTCAAGATCTAGACAAGGTACCTTTACAATTCCAGGTAAAACACTCTATCGACCTTGTTCCTGGTTCTTCATTACCTAACACATCCTTTTACAAAAGATCCATTATCGAGAATCAAGAGATTCATAGAAAAATCCAGGATTTTATCAACAAAGGTCACATTTGACCCAAATCCTCTCCTTATGGAAGTCCAATAGTCCCCATTCCAAAGAAAGATGGGACTTGGCACATGTGCATCAACTATCGGTCTCTCAACAAAATTTTGGTAAAGAATAAATACCCTCTTCCAAGGATAGACAAACTCATCGACTTTCTGAAAGGTGCTAAGTTCTTTACGAAGCTCGACCTCAAGTCAGGATATCATCAATTTCTGATCAATTCCACTGATGTATGGAAAATGAATTTAAAAAATAGGGAAGGATTGTTTGAATGGTTATTAATTCCTTTAAGCCTAATCAATGCACCTATGACCTTCATGCGCTATATTGATGACCTTCTATGACCACTCATTGGCAAAAATGTCATTGTCTATCTAGACAATATCTTGATTTTCATTCGATTGTTATACTGAAATATCATCACCCTCATGTTATAAGATAGGTATTCCCTTGTTTGCTCCAATCCCTTGGAGTTTACCTAGAAAAATGAAGGAATAAATTAACCCCTTGCAATTTTTCCCTCTGTTGAGCTGGTAACACTCTTTCCCCATTGACAAAAAGCATTACCCAAGAAGAAAAGAGATAGCACTGCTACTGATACATGAGAAAAGAGAGGTGCCACCACTCTTTCCCTTATTGCAAGAAACGGTACCCCCTTTTCACCGCCTATTTGCTTCTTTGGAAAAGCGGTGCTTGAGTTTTCAAGGCAAAAAGAGAAGATTCGAGAGGATTCTCGAAGCTGACCTCTGTGGAGCCTCATCCCTATGGTTTAGGACTAGCTGGAGCTTGAGATCCTCCCTTTTAGGATTTAATCTCCAACTCACCCATGAGATCCTCAACCATACCTATCCTCCCATGCCTTTAAATACTGGCTCACCCCCTATGGGAAAAAGGAGGAAGAATTGTGTTTCATACCCAAACTCTGTCAAAATCATTCTTGAGTCTTTAGAGGCAAGGTGAAGTTAGAGTAAAGGATCCATTGGAAGGAACTCTCAACACCAAGACATGAAGGTTGTAGTCTCTCCAATCATTTATTAATACAAAATTTTTCTTCTTTCCCATATTTACTATTTCATATGTATGTATTGCTTGATTCCTTGGTCAGAAGAATAGATCTAGTTGATTATATTGTATGCTATCATGTTTTCTTTGTTGTTTTCCATCTTTTACAGGTTCTTCTGCGAGGATAGCGAGGACAACCTTTGAGAGAAGCATCATGGAATTTCATTCAAGTGATTAACCAGATCTAGGGAGAGTCTAGCATTCTGTGTTTGTGTTTTGTTCTAGGCTTGAAACATTCAGATATAGGGAACCAGTTCTTGTCCGCAAGAGGTGTGTATTTTTGGCTAACATCAATCATGGGAAGAACATGTCAAATAAATTAGAAAAGTCTTCGACACTCTTCAACAAAATCAACTCTATCTGAACATGGACAAATGCTCATTTGTGATGAAGAACACCAAGAATTTGGGGTATCATAATTGACTCTGCAAGCATTCACGTCAACCTAGAAAAAGTATAGATCCTAAAATATTGGCCCATTCCTCAAAACATTCATGAAATAATAAGTTTTCTTGGTTTGGAAAATTTTTATCAACGGTTCATGCTCAGTTTCAACCACATAGCCTGGCCTTTGAATCAGTTGACGAAGGAAAATGGAAAAACTGTCTTCAAATGGACACCAACACAACAACAAGCATTCGATCATCTCAAACATCAACTTTATACTACAACAGTACTTGTGTTACTTGACTTGCATCATCCTTTTGATATCGAGACAGACGCATTAGACTGTGCTTTGGGTGCAGTGATCACTCAGTCCGGTCACCTGGTTGCTTTTCATTCTGAAACTTTCTACGACACTGTTAGAAGGTATTCAACATATGGAAAGGAATTGTATTCCATTGTGCAATAACTTAATCAATGGAGACATTACATCCTTGGGAAGGAAAAAATCATCCTCACTAACCACAAGACCTTACAGTTCACCCCGTCCCATTTGAAACTACAAACATATCAATAGAACAAGTGGATTAATTTCCTACAACAATTCCAGTTGGTAATTAAGTATCAGAAAGGAAAATCCAATTCCACTGCCGATTGTCTCAACCGACCACCCATTACTCTACTTTTCACGGTGATGAGTATGAAGAGATACGACACCACCCTTTGGTCACAATTGTATTCAGTATACTATGACTTCTCCACAATTTATTGATAGCTTCAAAATGACATGTTGTCTACTACCAACTACTTCTGAAAACCCACATTGCTATACACGCTTGGACAATTTTGTGTACCAACCTGTGATGATTGATATCAATCACTTGGGACATGCACTACAGTAAGACTGCATGACATTTTGGAGTATCAAAGACTCTTGTTATCCTCCAAAATTATTTTTACTGGCCTTCACTTAAAACTGATGTCAACGGGTACATTTGATCATGTGTGGTTTGTGCCATTTCTAAACCACCAAATCAACAAAAAGGACTTTATATGCCTTTGTCGGTTCCTAGTTGACCATGGGAATATATTTCTATGGAGTACATGTTGGGATATCCTACTACCAAACATTAGCATGACACGATCTTAGTAGTAGTCGATAGATTTTCCAAGATGGTTATCCTCATACCATGCAAGAAGACTACAACTACTCAGCTCTTCTTATAACATGTTTGGAAACACTATGGCCTTTTGATGACCACTAATTTCGATAGAGATGCCAAATTTGTTAGCATATTTTAGAAGACTCTCTCACAATAGCTCGACACGAGACTTTATTTATCGACAAATTTCATTCCTTAGACAAACGGACAGATGAAAGTTGTGAATCACTTGGTAGTACAATTACTTCACATGTACAACCACAAGCATCGTTAGATATGGGATGAAAGTATTCCATACATACAACACAACTAAAAATGTGCTCAAAACAACTCTATGTGCAAGAGTCCATTCGATATCTATCATGGATTTCAACCTTCAGCGCCCATAGAATTTATCAATTAATCAACGCAGTCAAACGACAACAACTTCGATGTATGAGAAGTTGAAAAAGAACTGAAGTTTCGAGATGAAATATAGAACATCTAGAAGAAATCACAGGAAATGTTGCAGCGAGCTAATGCAAAATCTAATTCCTAACACGATCAACATCATACTCCTCATTCATTCCGAATTGGGGATCAGGTCTGATTACATCTCAAGAAGGAAGGCTTCAATGGCCCATACAAAAAGATGAAACCTTTACAATATGGTCCATAGAGTATCCTTAAGTAGATTAGAGAAAACACTTTCTAGCTCAACATTCCTTCATGCTTGGGTCTGCATCCAATGTTCAATGTGGATATACTTCAACCATACCATGCACCCTTATTGGAACAAAACAACTTGCAGACAATAGAACCCAAAAACATCCTTCTAGATGTTCAGGAATATCTTCCTTGTGACACCGTTGTGGGACAATGCATACCCCATACAAGGATGAACTCCATTCCCTTATTTCAAGTGGCTAAAGCTGGACAGATCCCTGTAGAAGGAAAGTGGTACTCTGCTACTGAACTCACCATTAAGTTTCCTCACCTAAACGATCACACAATGGAGACCATTGTTTCTTAAGGAAGGAGGAATGATCCACTCAGCAGTTGGCATGTTTATCAACTTCGACAGGTTCAACATCAATTTTGACAAGTACGAACTTCAACACAACCTCTATAGGTTTCACATCTCGACATGCAAAGTCGAATTCAACATCTCGACACGACTACGACATAATGTCTCTCTGTCTTCAAGTCATTTGTAATGGTTTAATTTTCGAACCGTTCTAACTTCCTTATAACTTAACGTAACGGGTAGTCACCCAAGTGTCTCAGCATTCTATATAAGCATGTACACTTTTGTAATATACAACTCACTCAAGTAGCAATCAATATGAGAGTACTGTGCATCATACATTAGTAATAAAATAGCAGAGATTGGCTTAAATTCTTCTATTTTTTTTGTGTGCATACTTTCTGTCTATATAGTGTGTTTTCATCTTTTCTTATTCTTATATGCTTCCTCCAAAACAATACTTGATTCATTCAGTCGAATTGTTGTCCCTTGACGTGCACCTGGGCACCCGGATCATGCCAAGTGAATCTTGATTGGTTATAAATGTTTTTCAATTGATTTCTTTATATTGTTGGGTATTTTTTATGTTTCTAACATTTCCTCTATATGGTTTATTAGGTTATTTCGGTTATACATTACTTATTAAAAACCATAGAGTGGAACAATGCAAATTTTATCACTTCATTGAGGAATTCGATTACATTTCTTTTAATATACAATGAAATTTTGATGTATTACTCAATTTTAATGTTTGTCATCATTGAAGGGTTGGATATATCATAGCTCTTCAAAGTGAAATAATACCATACCCTTCAAATTTGATCCTTGATTCTAATTCCATGGAGTTATTTGAAATCCAATGCATAATGATTCAAATAATTAGGTAATGTGCAGTTAGATAAGAAGTAGCTGAATGCTAGAACTCCGAGAAGTACAAGTTGCTAAGAAATTTTTGGCAAACATGAGCATGATGGTCATTATATAACAAACAAATAAATGGACCAAAAAAACATAAACGTAAATCATAGCTAAACATAAAGCCATGAAATTATATGATGGTATATTTCTTGAAGTTAGGAAAATTAGCACCTTTGTTTTCGTTTGAATATTTTTATATACCCTTAGTCTACATTACTTAGCCACATTGGAATTACTCCTACTAGCATGACTCTCGATAATCCACATGTGTCAAAAGTATTGTGGTAAGCTTTTATGTGGCGTACTGCAACACCCTTCCCCTTTCAAGCACCCTTCCCCTTTCAAGCAGTGGCCTCAATGGATGTTGCCGAGGGTAGATCTTGTGGCTTTTATGTGGCGCACCCTAGCACCCATTGAGCCATAGCTCAATGCCCAACATCGAGCTATGGCTCGATGGGTGCTAGTGTGCGCCACATAAAAGCCAGAAGATCTACCCTCGGCAACATCCATTGAGGCCACTGCTCGAAAGGGGAAGGTAGAGGTTTTTTTTAATTTTAATTCTTATTTTCGATAAAAAAATTTAAGCATTTAAAAAAAATAGTTTTTTTCTTGTTTTTCGATTTTTAAAAATTTTAGTTTTTTTTATTTTTAATAGTTTCTTAATAATTTTCTTTCTTTAAAAAAATCAATTATATGTATATTTAAAAAAATAAAATAAGTTTTTTAAAAAAATCAGGTTTTTTAAAAAACATTATATATTTTAAATAGATATTGTTTTTTTAACGTGATTAAAAAAATGAGCTCCCACTTCCCCCAAAAAATGTAATTTTATTCTAAATGCACCATATACAAAACAAAAACTATTTAGAATTTTGGTGAGGTTGTATAATTTGTTTTATTCAAATTAGAACAATGAGCTAATTGTAATTGTACATGATTGTATTTGGCAATGTTCCAGACTCCACCAAATCATATTTATAATAAATCCAAAAAAAAAAAATTATTAATGAATGATGTAATAACATTAATCTTTTATTTCAATGTTAATATAAAAATCACATATTTTGGAGATAGTAACGTGTTATATTGTCCCTCACAAAAACATTTAAAACCTTTTTCAAATCACTCCCAAACACCATCAATCCAAGCCATTTTCAAAAAACATTATCACACAATACGTTGAACATGATCCCTAACTCTAAGAATGATAAGCATTACCCTTATTCACAATCTATTTCTCTAATACTTAAATATTATATTTTATAATCAACACCTTATTATGTGTAGGTTTACTTTGGAAACTTAATAAAAATATGAACATTCCTTCCTTAAGGAAGGAACCACTCAACAAGTTATTCTTCTTTACAATACAAATCCAACCTTTTTAATATAATAATAATATTCATTGTATCTATATTCTTTCAGGAGTATTTTGAAGGAAACATTGCAATCACTCAATTTGAATTGTTACTCAAGAATTG
>LPNX010490183.1:123382-143166 GCA_001517045.1 Pseudotsuga menziesii | reverse complement strand
CTATAGAAACTTGACCTTTAAAAACTTGTATCATACCAAAGGTCTTCAATTAATGAAAGAGAAGCCAACATATCCACAAACATATCATCCACTAAGACTCCAAACATCTGCCTACACACCGCTCCGATCCATCTTTCTTACTATTGGCTTCCTTTGCAATACTTTTTCACTTGCAAATTATATATATATATATAATTTTAAAATATAATTTAAAATGTATATTTAAATTTATATAATTTAAAATTATCAAAATTATATATATATATATTTAAATTCAAATAAGTGTGTTTTAAAATTTATTAAAATAGGTATAAAAATTATAAATTTATATTTATATTTTTTTGCATGAAAAGTAAAAATATGGTAAATAATCTATTTAACAATTAAATAGTTAATACATAAAGGTTCAACAAAAACATTATAAATATTAACAAAAAAACGAAAAAAAACAAAAAAAAATTAACAATCTTTCTTCTCAACCACCTTTACACAATTCACATAGCCCTATCCTCCGTTGAATTCCAGTCAATATACACAATTCACATACCACCTTTAAACAATTTATATAGCCCTATCCTCCGCTGAATTCCAGTCGATGGATGGAATGCATAGTGCTCTGTTCGAAGGCGACACGACATGACATCTTCCAAAAGTAATATAATTTCCTGTCTGACTTTTTATGTTTTTTTAATTTTTTGGTCTTTTTCATATTCAAAAGCTTGAAAAAGAATAAAATTACTTATAGTACAAAACTAGGAGGAACAAGTGTCGTGAACAAACAAACTAGTTACAAGCAGTGGAACATACCTATGATCAATGAAAGGAAGCACATGCAAGATAAGGACACTCGGGGGAATGTATCCTACGTGTAAGGGATAATGAAGATGTAAAATAAATATAAGAGGCTCTACTTGGATGGAATTGAGGCAATCTTAGGCTATATGGCTGATAAAACTGAAGATGGGAGCCGACATAAAGCTCAAAATGGCAAGCAAATGCATGAAAATGCATTTACAACTTGATATAAATGGGATTCCCTATGGGAGATGGATAGTATAAAGTTCAAGAAAGAATATGTGGTTCTTGATTGAAGAAATGACGTGACTATAAGGGACTCCTAGACCTAAGGGAGGAATCACAAGATGGGTACCAAATGGAAAAGCGGGATCTAACTAGGGAATCCATGAATAGAAAGGCTCTACCACTTATGTAATGCCACTTCTAGTAGTAGTGTGAGGCTCTGTAACATTACAAAGTGGGTTTGTACCTATGATTAGGTGACATGGTCATAGGATGATGCATGATGCGTACAAAAAAGTGATCCTATCCTATATGCCAGTTCAAAATTATACATGTCATAGACACGAACGGGTCAAGACCTCGGAGAGAGTGGAAAAATATAGACCTTACATGACAATATTATTTCTCCAAAATAGCTTGAAACAATCAGTAAAAATTCCAATATATAGGATATAGGGAGGATTGATCATGACAACTGCAATAAAAATACAATGCGGTGGGTGATGGGACATAAGAAGGAATGTAAGGTGGATACCCAACGTTCACGTATCCACTACCACCCCTGTGAGAATGAATACTAGTGTTAAGATGAGGTGAAGGAAGTGAAAATCCTCCCACAAATGGAGTAGAGCGTGGAATATGACCACTCTTGAATCTATGAGAGAGGTAGGGGGCTGTGGTGCCCCCCAGTCCAACACCAGGGTCAGCACTAGGACCTGGAGTGGGTCATGGGATACTAGTAGTGATATCAAGCATGTCGAACATAAAACGACCCAAACTCAATAAAACATAAATATACTCAAGTAACCGCGATCCCTAAATACAACTAGAGCACAAAGAGCACACCCCTATGAAAATCTAAGTTAGATGCAAACAAGCCAAGATGGAGGATAAATGAGCTCCCGAATGCAGCAGGCCTGTCTCACCTAGGAGAGGCCCGAAACTCCCATACACTACAACTAGAGGTGTGTAGCCACTTATAGTGTCCCTTAGCTTCAACGCTTAAAGTGATTCCAACCCCTGCCTGGCCATGACACTCACATAATAACCTCTCCAAGTACCCCCTCTGATACCTAGGTAAGGAAACTAAGGTAACCCCAATATAACCAATGCCCAGGGAAAAAGTCATAGGAAGGATCTACCGTATGGGAAGGGTAACAAATCCTGAAGCTCGAAAGCACCAAAGGTACCTAAAAATCCCCCCCATACGAATAAGATCCTAGAAATATATCTAACGTTGCACAAAGAGAGGAAAGGGGATATCCCCACCAAAAATGTGTACGTTTCCTCGTGTGTATTTCCAGTGTAAGAGGATCCTCCTGAGAACACTAATTATACCAAGGGTTTCTCTTCTCACATGGACATACATCTAAATGTTTTGTTTGTAGTCTTTGAAAAATTTACTGACGACATCCTATTCACAGACTCTACAACCCAAGCTTGTTTGTGGACTTCTATCAAATAAAAATGTGTAATCATTTTTAGATTAAGCATTCATTTTAACGGTTGTAATTACTCAAGGGTAGTGACCGTGAAACAAACGATGCCAAGTGCAATTTGTCTTTAAATATGAAGAAAGGGATATTCCACTACATGAAATGTACAAAAAATTATTCCTTTCCAAATACAAAATAAATCCTTCCTATATGAAAGCCTAAACACAACTCTCACCAAAGTAATCCAATGCAAGTACTTCCTTAAATCCATATGTGAAATGCAAGTAAGAATGAAACTATATAATTATTTTGTATTTTTAGTATAAAAGAACGAAAAAAATGCCATAAAAGTCATTAAAATTCTCAGTATTTGCAGCAAGAATCAAACACAAGCCAAGCAAGACACCAAGACAAAAAGACTAATGCACTAATGGAAAAACAAAAAGGAAATAAAAGACTAGAATACTTTCAAAGAAAAATCAATGAAAAAGGGATCTCTGGTAACAAAAGAAGTAGTCAATAGATAACAGCAATACCTAGGAAGACCCACCCACACTCACAACCCACCCAACAACTTCCCACATCAAAAACTCAACCAAAAGGGAGGATGTACGTGACTATTCAAAGAATAGTGGTGTATGTACAGGACTAGGTAGAGGACATCCTGCATATATACGCGACTGTACATATTCCCACGTATACAGAGAAGAATATGGTAAAAAGAAGGACAAGGGTCAAACCACTCTAGGGGAGTGTCAATGGATGAACATACTACTAAATTCGACACAGAAACAAGGAGAAACAGAGAGAAAATAGAGTGAAAAAGTGCACCCACAACCCCACCAAAAAGGAAATTCCCTAGCAGAGTCGCCAATTCTGTTACAGAGATAAATTTCTATGGCTTGCGATGGACCACAATAAACTGTATAACACCAGAAATAAACTCAATTCTATATGCAATATAGATAAAAAGAACTAACAGTAGGAGATAGAAGGCATACCTTACTCTATACGATTGTAGTAGATCCCCGTGGAGTTTTTCAACAACACTTGCACCTACATTCCATTCTCAACAACAATGAAATAGAAAAGAATGATATATGTTTAGTGGTAGGCCTACTATAGCATATATAAAATCAGTATGTATAAATTGAAGAAACTACATCCATGGATACAGAACATTCATAGTTACACACATACAATGGACAAGAAATTGATATTTCTATTAATTATAAACAGAGATACAAGTGACAAACTCTGTCGACACCTCATCGAAATTGAGAGACCGATTCCTCCACCTATGCCTCCACCACATCAATCCTCCAAATCAATGGAAATCTCACAAGACAATGGAAAGCTTGGGAAGAGAATCAATGGTTGCTCAAAAGGAAAATGGGATGCAGACTCAAGCATGTATGAACGGGGCACAAATCCACTATAGTTTCCTTTCTCTCATAAGTTCTCCTCCTCTAAAGTATCCAAGAGGCTCAATATTTATCCCTTCAATAGGAAGTGAAGGGTTGAGTCGGAGCGTTTCCAGGCATACAGAAGGCCAATAGTCAAGTTATTTGCGACTCATTGAGGAAAAATCCAAACTATTTTCCTTTTGGGCACATTTCCGATGTACACAGGTCATAGTGGGACAAGCTGCATGTATACGTGGGATGTAAGCTTTTGATCAACGTATAACAATAATTAGAGATTTTTAAAGGTATTTCTTGGAACATCAAAGCTTATTTTGAGAAAAAGGGGTCGAAAGAGTCTGCATAGGGACATGAAATGCCATAAAGACATGATCTACCCAAGTGTGGTAAAATCAACTATAACAGACATGCTTTCTCTTGTTGAGTCCCTTTGTAATAAATATGTGGATTGTGTTCTTACCATACTTTGATTCTCGTGTTGGAATATTAGGTGGTGGCATATTTCCTAGTGGAATCAACCTCTAACAAATGGTGAACCAACTTTTTCTATTTGTATAATCCAAATACTTTTTTATTATTATTTTAAAACGCAATAATACATATTTTTATAATTAAATTTACAAAATAAATTAAAAATTATAAAAATAAATTTTGTAACATCCCTGGTAAAAGTAGTGTAAGGATTATTATATTACCTTAATTAAGTTATGCAAGAAATTATTTATAGTCTTATTTTATCAAGTGTGCCTAAGGGAAATTTAGCTAAAAATATTTTTAAATAAAAAAAAAGCTAAACTTCTCAATGACTATGGCATAGACACCTTAAATTAAAAGGTAAGAGAATGAACTATTATATAATAAAGAATACCGATAAGATATATGGTAATCCTAATCCATTTGAATGGATCATGGCATCATAATATCACCATTATTAATAACACTGTATATATATATGGTGATCCTAATCCATTTGAATGGATCATGGCATTATAATATAACCATTATTAATAACTCTTTATATATATAAAAATATATATATATATTTAGATACATAATTATTTTTAGATAAAATAATTATTTTAATAAATAATTAGAACTTTATAAAAAGGAATATTAAAAAGAATTTTTATAACAAAGGATGTAGACTTTTGGCTTAAAAGTCTCATTATCATGGAATGTAACAAAAGATAACTAATAAAGTAAACTTTCTACCCGACCATTTGTATTGATTGGACAACCGCGAGCCAGGTCATTCGATCGGTGCAAATCGTTGGGTAGAAATTTTACTCCATAAAAAATACCTATTGAAGAGAGAAGTGATTGATTGGATACACGGATAACACACCCGGAATGGATGAGAGGAATGCGCTATTATGTTGTGTGCTAAATAGGTATGTTATGTTTCAGTTAATTCTCTTATTTTGAAGTATGTAAACAAATATCAAAAAGCTATTACGAAGAGGAGAAAATAATAAACAAATATCAAAGTATGTAAACAAATATCAAAGGAATACTTATTTGAGTTAAAAGTAAATAATGTACAAGAGTAGAGTTAAGAAACTAAGAATAAATAGAGAGATAATTATATGATGCTCATATGGTGCTCGACACCATGATCATTAAAGGTTGAACTTCGTCAAAACTCTAAGGTTAAGGTGATTGAAATATTGAAGTTTATATTTGTAATTTTATGTAATTATAATTTGGGTAGTTAAGGTGAGAATATTCTTAATTAATTTGGATGGTAAATCCTATGCTTAAAATTAAGGCCTTGTGTTAAATCCTAAAATAACATGAAAGTGGTATTTTTGGAAGAGACTATGTGTAAAAGAAATTAAATAAGAGAAGACACGATGTTGAATTGCCATCCTTTATGTTGGATAATTAATAAAAACATTAACAAATTTTATTGGATTTATCTCCAAGGTTTGGCTGAACCATGTCCATTGTTGTTTCTCTTGTTGTTTTGTGCCTTATTTTTTTGTATCAAATGTGTAGCACTAAAAAAAGGCTGATTTTCCTATTTGTACATAATGAATGGTTATGGAACATGTTATAGATATTAAGACTTTTACAAATGTCAATGTGAAATGAGAAACAAAAGTATTAGTATTGTGTTATAGATAATGATTGATGGCCAAAAAATGTGCGTTTATGTCTGGTTGAATGTTCAATAAGTTCATGAGATATTCTCTCACAATGAATATACATTTAATTTAATGTGTGTGAAAACTTATCTAGGAAGTTTATCTTTTACCGCTATACTTAGTAATATGTTCTTTTAAGGAAAATGTTGAACATTAATATGGTGTTGAATTAATGTAGAGTTTCTTATTATAGTTTCTCATGTGTAGATGATGAAGCAAATACAAAAGTTTTAAAATTATCATTTGAGGCTAGAGAATTATAGTTCTTGAAAACACAAAGAATGTTTATTTGAACTAAGAGGAAATATTTACAATTTGGTTGCATTCAATTAGAAGTTACATATATAGAACAAACGTTGTTTTGCAAAGATTACTATTTAAATTGGTTATGTTTACATTTCCCAGAAAATTGTAAAATTGGAACATAGATTTGTTACAAATGGTATCAGAGCAGGTTTACAACATTCGGACCTAATGGAATCATCTTCATACATGTATGTTGAGAACATTGTGATTTAAATATGAGATTTTATGTTTTCTTATAGGCATTCATGCAATAGAAATACTGGTGTTTCAATGATAGGATCATCCAAGTATACGAACTATAAGTTCCTGTCGAGTCACAAGCTTGAAGATATGAAACTAGTTGTATAACTTAAATGCAAAAATACATGCAAGAATAATGAAGTTTTGTTTGATGGTCAACAATGTGACATGTTTGATTTCATTAGATTGTAAAGGTTTGTAATAAAGAAAATGAATGCATTGTCATGTTAATAATAAATTTAATTTGGATACCCATGCAAAGATATGTTTATGCTCTTTTACATGCACCATGTTTACTCAAATTCTAGTTTATGTATAAATTCTTGAGACTACGTTGGAAGAGTTTGGAACATAGTCACTTCATATAAAATAAATGATTAATGGATATATGATGTAGTTAACCTAGTAAATAGATTAATAATTTAATAGGAATTCAAGCTTACAATAAGTAAGGTAAAAGTTATGATTAGTATACTGAGAAAGCGGCTTTTGATTATATGCAAGATTACGTATGATAAATGCATAGGGATAGTGCATAGTGATAGAAATTGTTGCATCTAGGTTGAGCCTTTTGTATAACTTTGGTGTGTAAATGCATTAGAGAATACACTTGTTGATATATATATATATTTTTATGTCTTGCTTAAAATCACATTGACAACAGAATTTGATGTAAACTAATCTTGCAAAAGTTGTTAGTGTAATGTACAGGTACACTTGTTAACAATAAACTTTTCCATACTTAAGCAAGGCTAATGTTATTTGGTAATGTGAATTCAAGCTTATATAAGCAAGGTATGGATTTTGTTTAAGGTGTAAGTTAGTGAAAATAATTTACAACTAAGTTGTTGAGAAAGTAACGCATTGAAAGTAAATAAAAGAAAATTTTGTTATATTGAAAGTTGATAAGCATTCAAAATAGAAATTTGATATTATGTTTAATAGTTTCCTTATGAGATTATGATGCAATCATTTATGGCAAGAAATTATGAGTAAGGAGTGCAGGTACACATGGCTGCAAGAAAACACCATTGAATGGGAATCAATAAGGTGGTTGAAATCAAATGATAAATTTGGAAAAATGTAACATCTAGAATCAATATGATTTATTGATTATTGCGAAAGGTTAGCAAGATTTTTTATTTGATTAAAACAAACACATTTATAGCAAAATATAGCTTAGATAACTCAATATGACGATAATACACTCTGTTAGCAATTTTGAAAATTTCAATTGAAATACTTGAGTATGGTAACTGTAGCATTTTGCGAATGATTAGTTGTGTATATGTCATATCTGGGATAAAGAAATTGATTTATGCAAGTGATAAAGAGTTGTTAAATATGTTGTTGTAATTGACAGTGCTTTGAGATGATTACATGTAATGAACTATGGAAGTACCAAAAGACCATAATTGAATAATTGGATATATATATATATACAACCCGTGGTTAGGTTTAAAAGAGAAATAAAATATAACAATATGTGAGAAAATAAACATTGCAAGAAACAATTCAAGATGACACACAATATAGTGTGGAAACCCCATGCAGGGAAAACCAGCACCAATGAAGATCTTCATTACATGGACAAAACTAGCCATCCGGGCCAAGTGATCTAGCCACCTCTCACCTCTAGGATACTTTACGATGGATCCTCCTCAAGCCTTATACAGGCTTAATCACGTGCAATACCATGGGATACAAACAAACCATGTGTTATACCTAAACCACCTTTGACTCAATCTCGAGTCAAGGTTAACCCTAACAATCCCCCCTTTAAACTTGAATTGGAGTAATCACCAACTCCCCTCAAAGTTTTACCGAGGAATCTCACATACACCCCCTATCACCTAGGTCTATCTCCTGACTTTACCGGTGAGTTACCAGGGGTATGCATGCCTTACCAGGTCTTACAGCCATATTCCCATTTACATGCAAACTGATCCATTACATTTATTTTTTTATGTGTCTCATGGTGACTACACCATCACCATCTGTTGCTTCATCTTCTCACTTTACATGCTCGCTTTCTTGATTGTCCTTATTGCATTATTGCCATGCTTGTCCGTGCACATTTTAGTTGATCAGGTTCCTGCATGTCCACATGTTTCTTCTCTCGAATGCATATAGTTCTAACTTTGGCAACAGCTCCATGCTGTAGCAGCAACTACCCCAACTACCTCTACCAACACACACATATGCCTAGCCTTGCCTATTATCACCACTTCCATGCCTATACTCACGAGTTTCTTACGCATGATCGACATCAGATCCATACTTTCTAGGATCTCCCTCTTCCAGCCAATGCCTGCATTGACATACATGAATATTTCTAAGTAGCAATCCTTCTTCTATGCATCAACAACTTCTCATGTTCTTGGCCACAACAGTTACTAGAGCGCGATTGTCATGTTCTTTTATAGGGGAAATACGATTGGAAAACACTACAGGTTACCCAATATCATGGGTCCGCAAAACTTTTGGCCAACACATATCCCAAAAATTTCCTTCGAGGGCCTCACCCCTGAACCCCCTTTCTGAGGGGCACTGCTCCCAAACCCCCACTACCCCCTTGACCCACCGTTGGGGGGATGCCCCCCTAGAACCTTGCACCCCCCGGCTGGGACGAGTGTACAGTAAACCTCGGGTACAAACATAGCTTATCAATAATATCTTTGGAAGATCAGGCTCCACAACCAACAAGATTTATGTAGGTATCTCCTCCAAATAGGAGTTTTTTGGTTTTCCTTTTTCTAACATAAAAAATGGTGGTCTGTAGATATGTGTTTAGAAAATTAGCAAGTCAGAGTGTTAGAATATTTTGGAGAGAATAACGAGATTATATGCACTAAAATTCATCATTCTTCGTGTATATCATTACCTGTTTTACTTTTGTTGAAGGAATCCATTCTTCCCCTTTAAACCACATCTGGAATAAATAATGTGAATCATTTTTGAAACCATATTATCATGTTTTAAACTCACCACGTTATCTTGATATTCGTGACAACAAAGGAATATAGACTAGAGAATAGTGACTTGTTACCTGTCATGTGATTGCTGCAACCGCTATCGAGTAGCCATAGATCTGAGCTGCAGTGTTGTTCAATTTCTTGATAAGACAGAAACATCACCTCTAACGATAGATAGCACAATATGTATCATGAAACCTAACATCATATTTATTCTAAAGTAATTGGCCTATACTGATCAAATTTATAGTCAAATGAGGTACATAAAACACCTCATGAATGGACATTTTTTTCATTTTTCTTAGTAAGTACATGAATAATACCTTTTCCTTTTGTTGGAACCAGAGAGTCATCTCCTATATTGATATTCGTGACAACAGAGGAATCCAGACTAGAGAATAGTGACTTGTTACCTGTCATGTGATTGCTGCAACTGTTATCTAGTAGCCATAGATCTGACCTGCAGTGTTCTTTAGTTGCTTGATAAGATAGAAACATCACCTCTGACGAGCCTTCTTCTTCTTTGGAGACATTGGCTCTGATATTTTTCTCGTTATTGTTCTAGTCTACTTGCTTCTTTCTGCATTCTCGTTCATAGTGCCCATACTTCTTGTAGTAGTTACACTGAACATTGGACATATTGGTCCATCTCTTGCCTCTTCCCCTCTGACCTTGAGAGTTGTGAGAGTGTTCTGAATTCTTTGAGTGTTCATGACTGTGAATGGTTCTATCTTCTATAGATCGAGACCATCAGCCTCTTCTTCCTCTACCTCGTCCTCCTCCTCAACCTCTGTTGAGGGAATCTTGGGTGTTGAATGCATTGGTCAATAATTCTTCTTCTTGAGTGAATCGTGCTTCATGAGATGGAGGAGATCCAGTCAACTCTTCTAGGGTGAACTTAGACATATCTTTTTCTTCTTCTATGGTAGTTACTACCATAGCAAACTTCTTGGTGAGACACCGAAGAATCTTTTGACCAACAATTTTTTGTTCTAGCGGTTCAACATAGGTTTGGAATTGGGTCACAATACCCAAAACACTAGTCATGAACTGATCCATAGTTTCTGACTCTTTCATCTTCAAACTTTCAAATTGAAGGCGTAGGGTTTGCACTCTTACTGTTTTAATGCGATCGGTTCCCTTGTAGGCCGATGTAAGCAAATTCCAAGCTTGATGTTCACAGGTAGCACCTAAGATTCATGGGAAAATGGGCTCTTCAATGAAACTTTGGATCATGTAGGTGGCTGTGAGATTTTGGTCTCGGTGAGCTTCGAAAGCATTCTTCTGGGCATTATTCATTGCGGCCAGAGGAACAGCTTCAGGTTCTTTGAATTCGGTTTCCACTATATCCCAAAATTTGTTGAGTTGCAGAAATGTCTTCATTTTGATAAACCAAAATTCATAGTTAGGTCCGGTGAGAACAGGTTCAGATATAGGCTTCAAAGAGCTCGAATTGGCTATATGATATGACTAATATATATATATATATATATATATTCCCTTGCTTTTTTTTTATTTTTTTTTGTTTAATCTCCATTCGAGGCTTACCAGATCGCTCACTAATCTCTTGGATAGATCTCCATTGCAAGTTCATCTCCACATCGGCTTAAAAAAAATCCATTTTTTTTTTAATAATAAAAAAAATAGCACCCCTCCTCGTGCAAAGGCAATGGGTGTTGTTCACCGCTTATGGCAGCAAAGCGGTGGCACCGCCTTTCTCTTCTCTTCTTCACAAGAAGGGAAAGAAGCGGTGGCTTCTTTAGGTAATGCCCGTGGCAGTCACTTACAAAACTGTTTTTGATCTGAATAAATTGGGTGGGGCGGTTCCTTCACCAATGCGCAGTATGTAAGGAAGCCGATGCTTTTGCTTTCCTCCCATAGGGGTCTTCTCCCACTGCCAACAAATCCTCTTTCTCTGAAATCAAGAGATCAGCTATGGCAAAGGGGGCTATTCGAGACAAGCCATAGGTTTTATGGGAAACAATCTGCCTCTTCTATCTCCACGTTTTTTTTTAAGCCTCCATTGAAGGAAGATCTGGAAATGAGCCTGCAATGGAGATATGTCGAAGAGATCACTGAGCGATCTAGTGAGCCTGGAATGGAGATCCATGGGAAATCCCAATGATCGCAAGGCCAAGGTTAGATATGGGAGAAAATAAAAATAAAAATAAAAACTTCCAAGTTTTTTTAGGGTTAGGGTAAAAAATAATAAATAAATAAAACATAAAAATCAGATCTGAAAAATAAAAATAGAGTTCCGTACAAAAATCAGATCTGAAAAATAAAAATAGAGTGATGTAGCTCTTTAGGCAAGCCCCCTATGCAAGCTGCTTTCAAATGGTTTTTGACTGAAAGTGCTTTCCACTCTATGAATGCCGTAAGCTCTGATACCATATGTGAAAGAATAGAATGAAGCAGGAAAAGCACAATGGGTAGATTAGATACCTTCTCATTATTAAGAGCTATTTAAATAGAAAATACAAATGACAATAATACCTTGACCTAATTCATTAACTAACTATTGGGTGACATTACACCCTTCAACATAATAAATGAAAATGCCATCGTATTCTATTTTGGGTTCTCATTCTCCATTCTTCCAAAGCGCCTCTCCTCTTATAGAAATAAATGAAAATGCCATCCTCTTCTATTCTGAGTTCTCATGTAATTGAAATTTGATCATATTCTAGGATTCACATTGCTTCATTGCTTAAGGAATGAGCATAATCATTCCTCGTTTCGATAGAATTGGATCGATTCCTTAAATCACAAGATACTTGAGAGTCATTAGGCAATTTATACATCTATTATGAGAAGTTTTCTTTCGGTTGTTACACCATTACAATGGAGTGGGACCTGAAATCTTGTGTTACCCAGACTTGACCACTAATGTCATGTATTTTTTTTTTAAATAGGTGAGAGTTGGTCCTTTGGTTATTACTATATTCCAGGCATGGCTGAGTTATCTTTCCCTATAAAGCTATTCCCCATAACTGTCATTAAAGGTTGATTCAATATTGTTGGGTTGATAATAGACCATTTCTTTTTTTATGCAAATTTTGTCCTCTAGATGGATTTAAGATCATTCAAAACTTTTATTACACTTGGATTATGTAATCTAGTTATACAATGATTTCAAATAAAATCAAGTAATTACGAGCTTCATGTTTCAGTTTTTACAACATAAGCAATAGGAGTGTCAAGATGACCTATCATGTTTGTACTTGTTCAATTCTGAGGTCATAAATTAAACACTTTATATTGGCAACTTTGGTCCAGGTGTTTCCAGAGTTGCAAAAGAAGACATTGAAACCGAAGGTATCCGGCAATAATTTTTTCTCTTCAATTGCTCGCTTCTGTTTATACCCTAGTTATACCCTAGTTCTGATATTTTCTTCAGCATTCTGATCATTATTATTCTCATAAACTTGTATTCTCAGGAGGCTTTGTGATTTCAAGAATATGGACAGTGTATGTGTTTCTGACAGGAACCCATATGGGCCATATGGACGATAGGTACCATTCTTTTTCTCTTACGTTCAACCCATGGATTTGGCAAGAGAAGTTGCAAGATCAAGTAATTAATTAGCATGAAATATTCCATAACTTCATATTTTCAGGACCCCAAACTGCGTTAGTATGATTTATTTCAATATTTTGCATTGCAGGAGCCCTTAAAGAACCCCTTGTTTATGCCTTTTGGAGGAGGTTCCACGCTCCAGGAATGCATCTCACAAAACTTGAATTGTCCCTCTTTCTCCGTAAATATATACAAAAAATTAATCTATTTTTATTGCATCTTAGGGTGCACAATAGAAAAATTATCGAGACTCTAACCAGTTAGTTCGTGGGAATTGGAATTTCTTCAACATCATCCATGTCTTCTTCACGTAGCTTTCTTTGCAATTTGTACATTTTTGTTTCTGTCTTGAACACTATTAACTTTAATTTCCTGTGCATGAGTAGAGATCTGTAGAAGGAGCTTGTAATTCAGATTGGTGATTCTTTGAGTAATTGCCACAAATGTAGGGACAAATCATGATATCATTTGATCCTTGTTATCCACTTTCAACTACATATTGCAGTTAAACTCTTGGACATTATAATGTTTGCTATGTAGAATGGATTTTGATTGTGTAATAGGCTATATGAAGCCTCTCAAGCATATTTTATCATTTCTTAAGTTTAGTTTGGTCACGCTTCTCAAAAATAAAAATAAGCATGTTTAGAAATTGGATTACATAGACATATTTCCCACCTTTACTTATTTCTTCCGATTACTTTACTTATTGGCTATTAGGAATTTTTGAGATTACTTCATGAGCTTATTGTACAAGTATTGTTAGATGTTGGTGGTGGTGGTTTAGTTTTTTTGTTGCAACTAAATTAAGTCAAGTGGTTCACTTAATGTAAATAGTTCCCAAATATAAATAGTTCCCCAAAGAATTTAACTCCTGGTATGTTCAACCGTATTATGAAGCATTCAACAAGCTTATTTATATGCGAGTTTTCTTTGACATTAGGTTCCAGATGCAAAGAAGCATGGCATACTCAGAACTATAGCACGAAGATTAAGAACGTTATATTTTCTTTTGTATTTGTATGGACTATTGACTGTTCAATATGGTCTGATGCTTAATATTATGTATATAAGTAGACTGTAACTTGTTAGTGTATTATATTAAATTTCGAAGCATGCTAAAATTGGATCTAACATTATAGGTGGGAATGCTTACTGAATCTCCCCAAATTTGTCTGAAAACAATATCTTTACTTGATATAGCCTAACAACAATGTATACACTACTGAAGTTGTAAACCTCTCTAAAACTAAAGACATTATGTTCTATATTAGCAGTAGTTAGTGGTCAACTTGTCATCTTTATCTAGATTGGGTATATGAGAATAATATTATAGGTATTATGGGTTTCAAAATATCATTTATGTTTATATCATAACATCTTTTAAGTTGCAGTGTTCACTTTTTCAGAATATGGATTCTCTGAAAAGTTGTAGTTTGCTTGTGCAAACTTTTAGAACCAACCATGGTGTTCCATCATCAGAAAGAAAAACAAACAAAAAGAAAGCAAAACAAAGAAAAGGACCAGTACATATATTCCTTCCACTGACCCAACCATCTCACAGAGAAACATTCATAACATTTCTAGCGAAATTGTGCATGCTTTTCGCATGCAAAATTTGTTGCAGAATCTCTCCAAGAAGTGGAGAATCTTCTGCATGGTTTTTTTTCTATATAGAGTTCTCATAGGGATTTTTTGTGGATTTAGTGTGCGACAGTGAAAACTGTAATGCATATTTCCTACTATATTATCGCAAGGATATTAATGAACACTAACCAATTTTATTGTTGTGCCCACAAATATCGATAGACAATGAATGAACTCTAATGGAAATCATTGTTGTGGGAATTAACAGAGGGATGAGCTGCCGTGTTTTAGTGATAAAATGGAGCACCTACATTCTTTGTTTAGATGGGTGAATCATGTTTTTCGAGCTCATCATGATGTGGGAGTGTGTTAAGTATAATATATGAATTAGTTGTACTAACTAAGAAGTTGTAAAATATTACATATACTTGTTTTTATTGTTCAATTATATATGTTTGAACCTGTTTTTGTTTTTATGGTTAATATACATAAGACTTAAACAAATCTATGTTGTTTTAATAAATAAATAAAATTGTTAGAAATCAATATAAATCATTGGTGTGGGGATTTTCAGTGTTAAACTAAGTGCCCATGAATATTGGGTATTTTCTAGGCCTCTTTATCTCTAAACTCACTGGCTGTAATGGGTACCTTGTGTTAATTTCATGCTTAACTGTGAGCCAATACACATACAATTGATTCCACCAGTTTTTTTTACTGTAAATCAAACTTTGTTTCACTCAACCATACCTTGAATTGTTTCAACTAGCTATTTATCAATGCTTCTTGTGCTCATTGCTGAAAAAAACCTCTTAACAAAACAAATATTCTTCGTGTATATGAAGTTGCAGGGTGCTAGCTCAAAGGTAGAATATGAAGTTTGGTGGTTCAGTTCCCTATCATAAATAGTTCTGGAAACTTTTTGGAAACTTTTTGATGATTCTGGAAATCTTGTGGAAGGTTCTGAGACTATAGCGGAGGCTGGGATTCAGCACTTTGAAAGTCTTTTTAAAGAAGAAGTTGATCTCCATCTTCCAGAAATTGTTCTTAGTGCTGGTCATTTCCCAACTTCTGTTACTGAGGATGATAATGCTAAGCTTATGCAAGCTATTACTCTTCAAGATATCAAGCATATCTTAAACATCAGCAAAAATGATAAGAGTCCTGGCCCAGACGGTATTCCTGTTGAGGTGTACAGATGCCTGTTTGATGTTTTGGGTGAAGACCTCTTAAGAGTCATTGAATTGTCCAGGTTAAGTGGCAAGATCCCAGCTGTTTTTAACTCTACCTTTCTTTCTTTTATTCCTAAGGTTGACAACCCTTCATCTTTTGAGGATTTTAGACCTATATCTTTGTGTAACTTTGTATACAAAATTATTGGTAAGATTATCTCGATTAGAATCAGAAAGGTTTTGAGTAGATATATTTCTGGTGAACAGTTTGGATTTTTGCCGGGAAGGCAGATTCACAATGCGGTTGGTGTCATTCAGGAGGGTATGCATTCAATGCATGTTAAATCCTTAAAAGATGTCATGATTAAGATCGATCTATCTAAAGCATATGACCGAGTCAACTGGGTTTATCTTCGGGATAATCTTGCAAAAATGGGTTTTGCTGGGAATTTTATTGCGTGGTTTATGAGCAGTCTTTCATCTGTCTCATTCTCTTTGCTCATTAATGGTGTTGCTACAAATTTTTTCAAATCTGGTAGGGGACTCAGACAGGGGTGTCCATTAGCACCACTCCTGTTTCTTATTGTGGTTGAAGGCCTTGGGAGGGCTATTCTGCATGCTTCACACAGTGAGACTTATCATGGTTTAGCCTTTGGTAATGAAATTGTATTAACTCATGTTCTATTTGTATATGACATTGTCATGGTTAATGATGGCTCTGAACAATCTCTCTCTACTCTCTATGAGATTTTAATGCATTTCTGTAAGGCATCTCAGATGCAAATTAACAATAATAAATCATCACTTTATTTCTCCTATATGGAAGAGTCTGAAGTTATTACATTACAGAACATATTTAGTTTTCCTATTGCTCGAATTGAGTCTGGCATGAAGTAACTAGGGTTTAACCTTAAACCTTGCAGATATCTTATTAGGGATTGGGATTGGCTGATTATTAAAGTTGAACAAAGGATTCAGAATTGGAGCTTCCGTTGGTTGTCCAAAGGAGGAAAGCTGATTTGGATTAAAGTTTTTTTAGAGGCTACTCCAGTCTATTGGATGCATTTTTGGGTTCCTATGGGTGTCATAGAAAAAATCAGAAAGCTTTGCTTTAAATTTCTTTGGGCTGGTAAATAGAACTCCTCTGGTTTATCCTGGATATCTTGGAAGTCTATTGCTTTGCCTAAATATTTGGGTGGTTGGGGACTTAAGGTCCCTGTATTATTTGCCAAAGCTCTTCCAGCAAAAAAGGTATGGGATATTATTCATGGTTCGGGTTTATGGGTTAAGATAGCTTATCAGAAATATATTTACCCATTGAATAAACTGGACTGGATAAGATCTTCTGTTAAAAAGAAAAAGAACATTTCAATCTGCTGGAAAGCTGTCCTTTGGGCTTTTGATCTCATTGGGCTTTTGGTTCTCGCAATGTTGTTCGTATTGGTTTAGATCGATGGGTTGGATGTAAATGGAGACATGCTCTTCCTATTCCTATAATAGATAGGTTACATTTGGCTAGTTACCATTTTCTTTCTGATATTGGAATTTTTGGTATGTCTGTTTTAATGCCACAAGAATGGTTATCTGCAGACACTTTGGGGTTTATTGATCCATTTGAGATTGCTGTTTGGAATGGATATATTTCCATTCTCAAGTCTAGCCATGTTAGACTTTCTAATGCAGATGACTGTCTCATCTGGCATTTATCTAAAACAGGGAAATATTCTCCTAAAGTGGGATATGCTGAACTTATTTATAGAGAAGTGGATTCGAACTGGTGGTGGAAGGTTTTATGGAAGATGAAGTGTCCACTAAAAACAAAAAATTTTAGTTGGTTTCTTCTCTCTCGTAAAGCATTGACTTGGGATGTTCTTTGCTTGAGAGGTAGAGAGGGTCCTGGTAGATGTTTTCTATGCAAACAGAGTTGTGAATCTAATTTTCATATTGCAGTAGAATGCCCATTTACTCAATCTGTTTGGTCTATTATTGAGGATCATCTGACCCTTAATAATCTTTGGAATGGAGATTCCCTGTCTGATTGTTTTAAAAACTGGTGCTTGTTATCAGATGTAATTCACATCAAATCTTTAACTATCATTGTTCGCTGGTTTATTTGGAAAGCAAGAAATAGATCTTGCTTTGAGGATCTTGACTCACCTCCTACACAGATTTCAAGTTATAGCTTGGGCATGTTGAAGAATTTACCGCAGTCATTATCTGTGGTCTCTATTAGATCAATTTTTGTGGAAGAAATTGATCATTCTTATGCATGGGGTTATTTTGATGGATTTGTAGCTGGGGAACCAATGATTTGTGGGGCTGGAGGTATTTTGTTCATCTCTGATAGGCATCATATATCTTTCAAAGCAGGTTTAGGATTGGGCACAAATAATTATGCAGAATTATGTGCACTTAAGCTTCTCCTTAGGCTGGCTCGGATGCATAATTTGGATAATATTCAAGTTTTTGGGGACTCCCAGCTTGTTATTAATTGGGCAAGTGGTAAGTATCGATTACAAAATCTTGAACTAGCCTTGATTCTTCAAGATGTTCACTATTTATCTGATAGTCTTGATTATGTGTCTTACAAACACATTTATAGGGAAAGAAATTCCAAAGCAGATTCTTTGGCTAAAGCAGGTGGTAGCATACTTGAAGGTTTTTGGAGTACTTGTGAACAGAGAGAGGGAGATTCCATAGAAACCTTCCAGGTTTTCTAAAAATGTTGTAGCGTGCTGTCTGTTCATCTCACAGATTGATGGTTCTTTGGAGATTTATATATTATTGGGCATGGAATGCCCTATCCCTGATATGATGCCATGGCTGATATTGATATGCATCTTTTTTGCATTTGGTGATCTCAAGCAACTTTATTAGAGCTTGACTTGCGGGCTGGTTGGCCTCTCTTTATTTGGTTCTGATTGGATTTGGATATTTTATTTTTCATCATTGGATGGCCTGGAATAGGACAATTTCTAGCTCCTGTTTATTTTTATGAGCATTTGACATTTATGAGACTTCATGAGCATGCTAGTTCTGCTCTGATTTCTTTGCTTTTGATCACTTGTCCCAGTTTGATCTGACCTGATTTAATCAGGAGTGATGATATAAGTCTGCTATGATCAGACTTAGTTTTTTCCATGGTTTTTTGCTTTCTTTTCTGCTGAAAAGTATTTTGGTGAACATTATGATCTAATGATATAATGTATGTAATGTAAACTTCAGAGTTTGAACAGATTTTGGATATGGATTGTGTATTTGTGCTCATTCTGAGGCAAATTTTGTAAATGACAACTTCTTAGTTGTATTTTATATAATGGACTATGAGGGCCATCTACTGAATGTGAATAAAGTATTTACGATTTTTTTTCTTTGGAAAAAAAAAATCATAAATAGTTGCATTCTATCACTATTACATAAAGAGGGTATTATGCCAATATATGAGACAATATTTGTGTAAATTGTGTCAACAAAAACAATTTGTATATTGTCTTATGTAAGGTTTTTAAACGAATGTCTTGAACTATTATCTTAAATTTTGTATCCATTATTCACATCTACAAAATGCCATTTTAATTTAATAATCCATTTACTATTAAAAAGAATATGTTTTTATCTCATCCACTTGAATCTACATAAAGATCAACTTAAAAAAACACTACTCCTCAGAGCCATGCCTTTTGTTTCAAAAATGAATTTTGATAATAAGGAAAATTATTTATTATTTATTTCTCTCATTTTCAGTTGATGTTTTAAATGCATCAATGAAGAGCACGTAGATCCAATCTATTTTGAAAGATGGTTATAGTGTATAGAGGCTAATAACTTGATATACAAACTAGTTTTGAACTTTTCAATAACTTAAAGTTAGTGAATATTTTTATTTTAAATTTGGAA
>LPNX010490183.1:108607-122696 GCA_001517045.1 Pseudotsuga menziesii | reverse complement strand
TACCATACGCTCCAATCCAACTACATGTTCCAGCTCTTCCTGAAGCTTCTTCTGCACTGGCGGGTTTCTCAGTACTTCGGACATTGTCCACTCTATGCTTGCAGTAGACGCGTCCGAACCAGCGGATAACATATCCTGCCAACAAAAGAAATCCAAAACAATGTCAAGATTATCACCGTAACATATTTGATTTAAGCCATTGAAATAAAATTTAATTATAAGGTAGAGATTAATCTATACATAGAGCACAGATTTTATATTGTCTCGCGTAATTTGGAACTGATCCATATCTTCATCCGCAGACGCAGCAAGCAAAACATCCACAAGATCGGGCATGACGTTGGGGTTTTTCTGCGGCGAAACGTGTTCATCTACTATTTTGTCGAGCAAGTCATCTTGTATCCTATGTATGTTCTTCAATCGACGGTTGAGACCTTGAAGATCCATCCAGGCCAAGTATGGGATGTAATCGCCAATGTTAAAAGAACCTGCCAATACAAAGGTTTCTTTTATCATTGAATTGATCTTCGTGCCCGCAATTAAGTCTCAGTCAGAATACTTTTTACCGAATTTCATCCTGCAGATTACATCAATCCCAAAGGCTGACACGATCTTGCTAAGGTTTACAGGAAGATAGCCTCCACTATCTGAATTAANATGTCAACTATGTATACATGTATGCGACTAAATTTATTGGCATACTTCATTTTCCACATATGTCTGACGATACAGAACTTCTTTGTCTACCTTCTTAACTTCTTTCGAATTTCTCATTAACACTATCCTTAAACCCTACAGCTATAGATTCTTTTTTAATTCCACTGGTTCAGCATATCTATTGGTATAACAGTCCACATCAGCCTATTATGCAAATATACTTCAAGAATTACAGTACGGGAAGACGAGGAGTTGGAACAGCAAAGAGTGGATGTGCCCTTGTTACTGTAAGTCCGTGATTTTCTTCAGACATGTCCAATTTCGATTCATTCATGGACTCATCTGGGAGCCGCCAGTTGAAGCAGTGTAAGAGCTACGCCACACCGAACTCTACAAGCAGCATTCCCAATTGCTGTCCGGGACATCCTCTCCTGCCTGCTCCGAACGGAATCCACTCTAAGGAACCCTGCTGCTTCCATGAATCTCTCCGGCTTGAAACTCTCAGCATCTTCCCACAACTTCGGGTTCCTCCCAATTGCCCATAAGTTCAACACAAGCCGAGTTCCCCGGGGAATTTCATAGCCCAATACAGTGCAATCCTCCATAGACGAATGGGTAATAGAAAGCGGCCCGGGCGGGTGGAGTCTAAGCGTTTCTTTCACCACAGCTTGTAAATAAATGAGAGAAGGCAGATGAGATNGCGAATCATCGCAGAGACTTCTTGATCTCTAATGAGGCGGAAGGAATCTATGCGTCTGGAGCTGAGCAACTGTGAAACGCAGAATTTACGCATTAGCTTCCAGTAGCGACCATACGAAGAGAATACAACGTCAGAAGAATTATACCACAAGTACTTAGTGGCTGTTGTTTGAGGTCTGCCGGCGAAAACTATATCATGAGTCTTGAGAAACTCCTTGGCCATTTCTGGAGAGGAGACGACTAATGTGAGAGCCAAGCCGAGGCGTAAAGACATGAGAGGCCCGTATTTAAGAGAGAGCTCTGCCAACACTATGTGTGGAAGCTCTCCGGCCAGCATATGAAGGTTTCCAATAATCGGAAACGGAAACGGTCCCGGAGGCAACCTCAATTTTCTTCCCCGAAAGAAGAAAGCCAATGCCGCCACCAACGCGAGAAGAAGAGCAGAAGAAGAGCAGTAGTACTGGTCGCGAGTTTCCTATCAAACTCTAAGCCCCACTGAACTGAACCCATCTCGTTCGCCATTGTTACACTTCACAAGCTTCTGAGATCCTGAATTTATAAAATAAAGAGATCTGAATTAGATTTAGGTTTACATTGGAAATATTTCGATCAAATAATCAATTCTTTTTCATGTTGTTCATTTACATGTTTTTTATGTTGTCCATTTAGATTTTACATGTGTATATGTAATAATGGTTTTTTTTTACAAAGACAACTTTAGACATAGTAATGTGTTTTAAATACATATAAGAAGTTTCACAAAATACATCATGTTTTCTTATCATAGTCTTAAAAAAAACATCCTTAAAAAAACAGCTTATGTCTGGATAGTATATATGTACTATGAGGTTATCAGGGACTTACACAGCCCAGTGAAGGTAGATCACTGACTTACACAGCCCAGTGAAGGTAGATCACGTTGAGTAGGAATGAAGCCACGCAGGTGTAAATAAAACCACACTAGGATAGAGATAGAGACCACGAGTAATAGAGATAGCAATCGTGTAAATAAGCAGGTGGGTTTACGCTCACAGTCTACAATCACGCAGATGGTGAAGTGCATGCAGGTGGAGATTACACAAACCGTCACGCAGAGGTGTGAGCAAGGTAAGCCATGTAATGGAAGAACCCGCAGAGTGTGAGTAAGGTGAGCCACTCATAGGAAGAACACGCAGACCGTGAGAAAGGTGAACCACTCACAAGAAGGAAGAACATACAGAGGGTGAGTAAGGTGAGACCCAGTCCCAGTCACGGTCCGCTGCAACAGAAGATATGTAGCCATTCACCGAGTAAGTGTTGTGTGGGACAAAACAGAACAATCATGCACAAGAAGTACGCGGACGCTTGCATAGTCACAGTGGAAGATCCGAGAAGACCTATGACGTTGAAGTAGGAGTCACTGGAAGCACTAGTCACGAGCAGGAAAATTAAAAAAAAATGCAGGGGAAGGGCACTCATGAACAAGAAGTGATACTTCCCTTGATGATGATACAACTGAAGAAAAACTTAATCTTATATAAGGTAGGTAAGATAAATAAAAAATCATCATAAAATACTTTAGGTGTAAAGGTAAAATAATGAAAGGTCCAATGTTCATTATATAAAACCATAAAATAGATGTTAATGTTTTTATAATAAGGTCAAAAGGTAAAAGGTCCAACATAAAGTAAATAGTCCAAAAACCATAAGTGGTTCAAAGGTCCTTTAATAAAACATAAAGTAACCATAACAATAATTGATCCAATGGTCCTTTAATCAAACCATAAGGTAAATACACTTAGAATAAAATCCATAAAGTAGGAGTCATCATAATCAAAGGTACACACAAGTAAGAGTGTCAGGTCCAAGTAAGGTAAAGGACCAAATGTCAACCAAGAGGGTCACAACAACCCACATACCCACATGCTAATGTGAACCATAAAAGCTGAAAAAATGACTCCTTAAGGGATAACAAAACTAGTAAACGTTTCTCTCTCTCAAGGTACATTGTTTTATATATTTTGGCATCACTATACAAGGGAAAGATCCAAACAAATGGTACAATCCTTAGGTCCTCAACACTGCTCCTAAAGGACATCGTAAAGGGGTGATTTGTCCCTTAAGGAGCAACCTAGAAATAACTGATTAGGAGAGGCGACATCACAAATTTAGCTAATTAATTACAAAGAACAAAAATATTGTAAAGATTTGGTCATTTAAGAACACCTCGACCTTCCTATTTATACCCATGCGCCAATCTGGCACCTTACAATTATCAACCCGTAAGAGTAAAGCGGAAGCCAATATTATGTAACAACACAAAATCTTACCTATATCAACCAGAATCATAACAAAATACTAAATTAACATTCGTTGTCAAGCTAAAGAAATGGAAGTACTCAAGGGTTTCAAACGTGAGATCAAAGGTAGAGGAATCAAGGAGGTAGATGAATCAAGGACAGAAAGAGAATGAAAGCACAAGAAACAAAAGAATAGGAATGCACTTGGAGACTAACCCAAATGTAGACTAAGAAAGAACTAAGTAGAAAGCCAAGTGAATCGGATATTGAAAGTAAGCCCAACAAACTACATGGACATGAAGCACGAAGAAATTCAATTGGACCTCTAGTAAGAGGGATCAACTATTTAGAAGGAAGAAGACAGTTTGATGAGACACAAAACCAACAAGATGAAGTAGGAGGAAACTATTTTAGACCACAAGTACTCACGGTGTTTAATGGTATTGAAGGAATCAAATAGATTGATGAGATGCAAGTTGGCAAAACATGCAGAGGCTCAAAATATCTACCAATAGGCATGCAAGAAAATATTTGCAAAGAAATAGAGCAAGCCATAGATGTTAGTTTCTCAGAAGTTACCACATCAGACAAAGTTTATATGCTCCACAAGTAGAGATAAATTCTAACAATTGACATATGTGCAAACCTGGAAAAAAATGTGATGACAAAAAACTCGATAAAACATCTAGAAGATGAAGGAGACAGTAATATTATTGAGGCACAAATAATCATAAAGCTTAATGGCCCAGAAGGAAGCATACACTTTTATGAGCCACAAATAGGAAAAATAGGTAGAGGCTTAGATGATCCACAAGTAGGCATGCCAAAAAATCTACGCAACATCTTACAGGAATCTTTAAATTTGAATGGATCGAAAGATGGAAAAATAGAGAAATTGTCTTATGCTTCTCAAATAGGGAGAAATTCCAACAATATAGGAGTGTGTAAATATGGAGAAAATGCTAATGGAAAAAAATTCCAACATACTATTGCAAGATAAAGTACACAGAAAATTTATTCATCCACGTCTAATTGGAAACCTCAATGGTTCATCAGGAGGCAAATAGTTTGATGAGATGTAGTCAGATAAGGTAGGAAGAGTCTCAGATGATCTACAGCTATGCATGCCAGTAAATATAAGCATTACATGAAAGGACACGACAATACACACGACTTTTCGATCCTCGATTCTCATCATCCTCTCAAAGAAGAAAAAAAAATGGTAAAACTAGGTGAACTATGTAATGTCCCAAATTTTGCATTGGGTCACAATGGCCAAATCACATTTTCCATATTCATGAAATTTGTCAAAGGGATGCTAAAAGTCAATTAATTGTCAAGGAGGAAAACCACTAGTTTCCTAGGTTGGGGGTGGAAGCTTTGAGATTTGGAATAGGGGGGATAATAAATGATGTTTAGACATTATAAGGGGATAAATATTTAATAATGTAGTTTATTAAATAAATACAAGAGAAAATGGAAGTTTCAATGGAGCATGAAGACACATGGAGCTATGGGGCCCACACCAGCTGGAATTCCTATGTTAAATGGTATCTTTCTCTTGCAAATTCGAATATATGTGAAGCCTAATGTTTTTGGATGGATTATAAGGTTAATATACTTTTCCATATACTTCATAGGTCGAATTTAGAATGAATTGTAACTTACATGGGAGAGGAAGAGCCAAATGGGAGTTTCATGGACACTTGGCTAGATTCCCCTTACATTTATGACATCTATGACACCAATGATGGAGATTCTATGACACTTATGACACACGTCAGATATGAAGGCTGACATACTGACATACTGACATGCCAGGACTGAATCGAGCATCTTAGAGGTCGAATTTGGGAGTTGGAGAAGACCAAGAGGATCCTATTCAAATTTGGGAGAAGAGGGAAGGTGAAGAGAGAGGCCAGATGGCATAGCATGAGAAACCACACCAATTCGACTTGGATTTGGTTTATGGATGGATTTGGAACCTTAGAAGACTAATAATGTTTATAAAATATAGGGATCAGCCATGAGAAGAATCTTTTGTTCATTTGTGAAATTTTCATTTGTGAATTGTGAGAGCTAGTGGATGACTAGTTTTCTTGCTTAAGCCAATTTCGAGGGTGAAAGATTCCCATCCTGATTGGTGTTTGGAAAGGCCACCCAAGTATTTCATGGAGATTTAATGGAGTCTTATTTTCAGGTGTAAGATACAGGAAATCATGTGGATTATTATATTGTAGTAATCTCTCTCAACTATTTCCAATTTTCACACCATGTTCATGCCAACGGAGGGATTGTGCTTTGGGTGAGATATTGATCTCTTTTGGGAAGATTCTAATGCCCATTATCTTATTTTATGATTTATACGATATGTATTATATGTTCAGAATACTCTCAGGTCTAAATACCCAAAATAATTCATGTAAAAATGTTGAACAATGAAGAAACATTGCCATTTCCCCAATACCTTGTTGTAAACTCTTGCAATCTTGATGGAATCAAATATATGTGTGAACCATTGATGATATATGAATGAATGAACTGTAATTAAAGTATATTATGGGTTTCATGGTCTATAACTGAGAATTTGTGGCCATTGGGTGGAATTTCATAGCATTTGGGGCAAACTACATCTCATTTCCCCAAGGGTCCAAAACTAGTTTTTTATATCTGATTGAAGGAAGTGATAATAAACATGGGAGTTCTATTGGTTCTGCATATGAGTCTATGATAATGTATTCTACACATCCCCCGCTTCAATTTGAGAATTTGATTGATTTTATGTACATTTGGGAAGCCATTCCGACAATTACCCGGGAGGGATTTGAGCCCCAAAATTGCTAGTAAATTCATCTATCTTATTCAGAATTTGATATAGACTTCCAGAACTGATTGGAGGACCATAATAGATCCATGAAAATAATAATTAAGTTATTGTATCAGTCATACACCTTCTCTAAATATTTGGGAGCAATTGGGCTGATTTGGAGACCAAGACAATAAAACTAGTCAAGAGCCAAAATTGTGAAAAATTTGGAAAATTGGGCATTTTAATAAAATTAAAAAAAGGGGACTTTACAAACTATGTGTACTAGACTCGTAAAGGAAGTAGTACCCAAATGCACTTCAAGCTTGTTCCCAAAATATGAAACAAATACAACCAAACAAATCCCTCAAGAGAAAAATAGAGAAAGGTACACCACGCACTTCAACTTACCTAGGCAAACTGTACTTTTAACATCGACAAAGGATTTTGGCATAAAACCAATATTTTGAGAATTGTAGCGAACTATTTTGCTTCTATGATATGCAACAAATTCCATTCCACCCAAGAACCATTAAATTGTATCTTAGTATAAAGTAGGTAATATTTTCCGTAGTATTCCAGTCATTTACCTAGAGTTCATATAAACCCATGGCACATATATGTGCTAGGGTAAAGGATGGTACGATCTAGATAGTGGGTCTAAGGCTAAATATGCGATCCATCATAATTGTAGTGGTGCAGATAGAGGGGAAACGGATAGGATATTAAGAGGTCTCATGTTTGTCGTAGAGAGTTACTAGCTAGGGTACATCATGGATGGGCCCATATGTTACTAACAACCATGCAGTAATAATTGGCCTATTGTCGTAAGATGATAGGAGATAACTTTGAATTTGGGAATCTGTTATATGCCTTCTTATTTTATAATATTTTTACTCTGTGACCCCATGTATGAATTATGAATTCCCTACCGAGTTTAGTATGCATCAGTTGGGACAATTATTGAAGTGAGTGGGAGATGGTGTAGTGAGCAATGTGCTCCAATCGGATTTATTTACTCATTGGGATCAACTACCAATTCGGATCAAGGACTACCCCTATGAGGGGATTAACTACCACGGGGATCCCAAGAATTGATCTTGTCCTAACATGAGTTAAATACTTACCTTTACTAGCGATGACTTTGAAAATCACTGATTCAAAATCAAGTGGGTACTTACTTATCGAAAAAAAAGCAGGATATCTTTATTAGTACTTAGAGCTCTATAAATCATCAAAATAAATAAATAAAAACGATGGAATATTTTTGTAAATTGTTAACCAAGCGACTCAATGCTCCACTTTTCCAATACAATAACTCCATCCATAGTTTTTATTTAAGTTGGCTCCTCAACAAGCATAACTAACAATTTTAGAACCCCGTGATACTCCATCCTACGAATCTCCTCAATTGGTTGTACATGTCATTAAAAAAAAGAGGATTCATTTTTTCTTCTTTGGGAAGATCACTAATTTTGGCTTCAACATTCACTACACTTAGTTTCTCAAATATCTTAACCATACCAACACCATCCCCTCGACCTGAACTAATAAAAAACATAGTAAAAATTGTTAATGTGTATCTGTTGTAATGTGAAGTGGAATATTTAGATAATCCTTTGGAGTCATAAAGGACAAATCCTAGAGCCTTCAAATTTAGGTTAATAGCTGAATGGAGAGTGCATCAATTCTACAACATATGTGACACATGATTTCCAAACATCTAAGAATTTTCACCAGAATAGGACATAATATCATAATTTTGTATTCAAATCCAAATGACCTCCAAATTCCATAGCTTCATCAACATATGCAATGTGACTCCCATCTAAAAGTTGATTTACCATTTTCATAAGAAAACCAGCAAATCCTCAACACTTGATAATGAATACGTATGAGCTCAAAATATTTCAAGCCCATTGAAGCCTGAACTTTCTGGCAAGCCCAAACCCAAACCAAAGGAGGATAAAATATTTAAGAAATAACCAACTGATAGCATGGTTTGATGGAAAACACAAGGATTTCAAACATAATGGGAACCTATTATTTTGATATGAGCACACTTTATACTAGAAAGTCTTGTTGTAAGTATAATTTCAGCACACTTTGGTGCTATCTAGGTCTATCATGCACATTACATGTTGAACTCCTCCATATACAAAGATTGAACACCTAGCTATACCTATAGTGAAATATGGAAAGGATACACTTTGTTTTTTTAATTATATATCATAGAGTTTCCTAAACATAATTTCAACAATAAAATAAATATATTACCACCATACAAATATCATATATTTTATTGAGGCACAAGATTGGACCTATTAAAAAAAGTGTACTCCATCTTTACCTAGATATAGGTAGTCTTTGCCTCAATGCATCAAATCCATACTTATATAAACATATGTTAGGTATGGAATCTACTACCTTCCAAGTCAAAATCCATCGACTTACCAGTTCATAAAAGGGAGAACCCTATAATGTGTATCCACTCACACAACCAAATTTGCCAATGCATTTCGGTAGAAACTTGAACCTGATTAAAGATATCAAGGATACTAAAGAGGAATGGGAGCTATAGTTCAATCTAATGTTAGAGGATTGTTAGAGAATAAATAAAGTATGTGAAAGAGATGTCATAACACCACAATCAAATTAGAGCAACCATTCAACAGTGAGTAGGTACTAAGGATGATCACTCTCAAACAACTTTATTTCTGATATTTTAACATCTTACATTTTTTTGGTATTTTCCAGTGACTGCAATTATTTCTTATTTCAAAATGTATCAACCTTTTTACAATATCTCCACTAGCATGCAATCGAAGCTATAGATTGGATGCTTGGAAGAGAATCCACACATGGATTATATGTAACTATAACAAGGTTTGATACTTATTTAAGTTCATAAGTATTGTAGATAGAAATCATCTTTCCAAATCTATAAAATAGAACAAGTGCCTCAAAACATTAACAAGTACTAATCATGGAGTTTTCAAATTAAAATTTCCCATTTTAGGAAAGATGCAATACTTTCTCCTTGCCTACATCTACAATGATTTATCCTTGCCTCCTAGAATGTACGTTGTCTCCCAATGATAAAAGTTACTCAAAATAACAGTTCTCTCAATTTAAGGAGGGAAGAACTATATGTTATAGTGGATGCATAAACCAAAACATGGAGAAAAAACTCCCATGTTGAAAATGCATTTAACATAATGGCCTTCAAGAAAAATACTTTAAAATTCTTCAGTGAGAGCTTTGATTGGTGCAATATTTTCCAAAAAATGTGTTCATTGTTAAAGGGGGCTACGATTGTAGGTAAATCAAGGGTGATGATATATTCCCTACCTGAAATGTGCTAACGGGGTTTTAGGAGCATTTCCTCGCAGACTTTGTTCCATTGGCATGGGGAAAACCCCAACAAAAATTTCCCTATATTGCGAGATAGGAATTGATCGATGGACGAAAGGATGTCCAACTTAGTGACGGAGTGAGACGGCTGAATTCCTTTGGACAGATATGGGGCTCATTCAAACTCGATGAATTAAAAGCACATAACAACATTTTACCGAGAAGGGAGGATGGATTCAAGGAACAAGGTTTCGCTTCCGAAGTGTGTTCTTAATGAATAGGAAAATTCACATACATAAGTCACATAGAGATATAAGAAAGAAAACCAGGAAAAACATTAGTTTTTTTAGACAAGGGTAAAGTATAAAACCATTGCTAAAAAAATTCCTATTAATTTCAAACATCAATGGTTGATGATGTTTTCTTCATCTGGATTTCAAAAAGTTTAAAAATCCACATGCATGTATTTTTTGATAGTTAACTAAATAAAAATAATAATTAAACAAAAGCTTGTAGAATCTATAGAAAAAGAGTATTTGTAGATTCTTAGGATTTGGTTGCTGAAAAGCATACCTAGTGGTTTTTTTTCCAAAATCTACAAAAAGGATATACAATAAAATCAAGGGTTTCTTCTTTCTAGGATATAATTTTCTTATATATATACAATGAAAGAAAGGGTTTCTTCTTTATACGATAGAAAATTTATTTTTTCTTAACAAATAAAGAAGAAAAAGAAAGGCTTGCATGTTTATTATTACCATAATTTAAATATCTTATATTAACTAGAGTTTTAAACAAAAGCTTAATCAAAGGATGATCAAATTTTTGGTTTCCACAAAAATGTTGTATCCTAAGACAACCCTATAACATATGGATGTGGCCAATCATAGAATCCTTGAGAAGAATCAAGTTGGAAAAAAAAAACTGAGGCCACTGGGAATGCGCCCTTACCTCTGAGAAATCCTCTTGGATATGTTTATACATATCCAATTTGAACCTCTATTTGAAAATTGCCTTTGATTTCATGAAATTATTACCAAGTATATCTTTGAACATCTCAAACTTCCCCTATATTAGCACTCCAATTATCCTACATGAGGTTGGTTTCTTGGTAACCTTCGATAGCCCTGTTTAACCCCATGCATCCAACCATCACAAATTTGGCATATCAATAACTCTGCGTTAATTACAAAGAAATAAATAATCGATCAAAATAAAAGGTGGCAAGTTCGAACCAGATTGTACCTTTGGGAGACTAGCATTTTCAGTAGTAATTTCACAAACTTTCTTGGGTTTTTCTTCAACTTATTCCACAGCTTGTTCTATCTCAAGACAAAGAGAATTCTCACTTTTCCTTTCATGAGCTTCTTCAATTACTCTATTGCATTTGGAAGCAGAAATGCGCTAACATGGTTTCAGGAGCTTTGCCTCGCAGACTCTATTCCATTGGCACGGGAAAAACTGGAAGGGGAGGGTATTGGAAGGGAATTAGGAGGTTTCATACCAATGTTGTTAAAAAGGGGAGAGTAAACCGTACCAATACTTCCATCACTAGTCAGGATATTTAGATTAACACGATTGAGCATATCAATAGGAATCATACCTTTTCATCAAATTGCACCCATAAGTGCGCCTAGCTAGGGCACAATAACACAAGTCGAGTTCCTCGGGGAATTTCATAGCCCAATACAGTGCAATCCTCCATAGACGAATGGGTAATGGAAAGCGGCCCGGGCGGGTGGAGTCTAAGCGTTTCTTTCACCATAGCTTGTAAATAAATGAGAGAAGGCAGATCAGATTCTTGTACCATACGCTCCAATCCAACTACATGTTCCATCTCTTCCTGAAGCTTCTTCTGCACTGGCAGGTTTCTCAGTACTTCGGACATTGTCCACTCTATGCTTGCAGTTGATGCGTCCGAACCAGCGGATAGCATATCCTGCCAACAAAACAAATCCAAAACAATGTCAAGATTATCACTGTATCAATTTGATTTAAGGCATTGAAATTTAATTATAAGATAGAGATTAATCTATACATAGAGGACATATTTTATATTGTCTCCCGTAATTTGGAACTGATCCATATCTTCATCGGTAGACGCAACAAGCAAAACATCCACAAGATCGGGCATGACGTTGGGGTTTTTCTGCGGCGAAACGTGTTCCTCTACTATTTTGTCGAGCAAGTCTTCTTGTATGCTATGTATGTTCTTCAATCGACGGTTCAGACCTTGAAGATCCATCCAGCCCAAGTATGGGATGTAATCACCAATGTTAAAAGAACCTGCCAATATAAAGGTTTCTTTTTATCATTGAATTGATCTTCGTGCCCGCAATTAAGTCTCGGTCAGAATAATTTTTACTGAATGTCATCCTGCAGATTACATCAATCCCAAAGGTTGACACGATCTTGGTAAGGTTTACAGGAAGATAGCCTCCACTATCTGAATTAATAGCGCGAATCATCGCAGAGATTTCTTGATCTTTAATGAGGCGGAAGGAGTCTATGCGTCTGGAGCTGAGCAACTGTGAAACGCAGAATTTACGCATTAGCTTCCAGTAATGACCATACGAAGAAAATACAACGTCAGAAGAATTATACCACATTAAGTACTTAGTGGCTGTTGTTTGAGGTCTGCCGGCGAAAACTATATCATGAGTCTTGAGAAACGCCTTGGCCATTTCTGGAGAGGAGACGACTAATGTGAGAGCCGAGCCTAGGCGTAAAGACATGAGAGGCCCGTATTTAAGAGAAAGCTCTGCCAACACTCTATGTGGAAGCTCTCTGTCCAGCATATGAAGGTTTCCAATAATCAGAAACGGAAACGGTCCTGGAGGTAACCTCAATTTTCTTCCCTGAAAGAAGAAGAAGAAATCCCACGCGGCTACCAACGCAAGAAGAAGAAGAGCAGTAGCACTGGTCACAAGTTTCATATCAAACTCTAAGCCACACTGAACTGCCTGCTTAGAACCCATCTCGTTGGCCATTGTTACACTTCACAAGCTTCTTGAGATCCTGAATTTATAAAACAAAGAGATCTGAATTAGATGTAGGTTTACATTGGAAATATTTCGATCAAATAATCAAATTCTTTTTTATGTTGTCCATTTACATGTTTTTTATGTTGTCTATTTAACATTTACATGTTTTTAATGTTGTCCGTTTAGATTTTATATGTGTATATGTAATAATGGTTTTTTTTTTACAAAGACAACTTTAGACATAGTAATGTGTTTTAAATACATATAAGAAGTTCCACAAAATACATCATGTTTTCTTATCATAGTCTTAAAAGATATCCACATCCTTAAAAAAATAGCTTATCAAGGACTATGAGGTTATCAAGGACTATGTCATAAGCAGCAAGATACTTCAACCTAATCTCACACTAAACACTCTATCATCAGCCTTGTTGTATTTTCGATAAATGAAAAAATTAAATTTACTGAAATAGTTCAATTAAATCTCTAACCCGCGTCAACCAATGAAATAACTCCACATTCATTATGTAAATGATAAACATGGTTTACCCAATGGCTTTGGAGTCCCCCACCATTCTATTTACATGTGATACATTTCAATAAAATAAGGAATTACTTCTGTTGGACTATAGTCTTTTTGGGATCTGAAGATTCTTCAAATCCATGTTTAACAGACATATTACAACATATACGATTTTGGTTAACTGATTTTGTATTTATCAATACCATCTCGATTAAAAATAAATCTATAAAAAAAATAAGTTATAGACATGAGGTGATACTTTCAAAGAAAGGAAAAGATTTTGGTTAATTGATGTTGTATTTATACAAGATAAAGTACACAGAAAATTTATTCATCCACGTCTAATTGGAAACCTGAATGGTTCACCAAGAGGCAGACAGTTTGATGAGATGCAGTCAGATAAGGTGGGAATAGTTTCAGATGATCTACGGCTATGCATGCCAGTAAATGTAAGCATTACATGAAAGGACACGACAATACACACGACTTTTCGATCCTCGATTCTCATCATCCTCTCAAAGAAGAAAAGAAAATGGTAAAACTAGGTGAACTATGTAATATCCCAAATTTTGCATTGGGTCACAATGGCCAAATCACATTTTCCATATTCATGAAAGTTGTCAAAGGGATGCTAAAAGTCAATTAATTGTCAATGAGGAAAACCACTAGTTTCCTAGGTTGGGGGTGGAAGCTTTGAGATTTGGAATACGGGGGATAATAAATGATGTTTAGACATTATAAGGGGATAAATATTTAATAATGTAGTTTATTAAATAAATACAAGATA
>LPNX010490183.1:44279-92567 GCA_001517045.1 Pseudotsuga menziesii | reverse complement strand
CATCGGGGCATGACCACATGACTCAAATACATAATAGAAACATCCCGGAATGAACATCGGGTTACAATACATAGAAGAATACATTCCAAAGTTACATATACATCAACAAATATACTTGTCCATATACTTCATAGGTCTAATTTGGGATGAATTGTAACTTACATGGTAGAGGAAGAGCCAAATGGGAGTTTCATGGACACTTGGCTAGATTCCCCTTACATTTATGACATCTATGACACCAATGATGGAGATTCTATGACAATTATGACACAAGTAAGATATGAAGGCTGAAATACTGACATACTGACATGTCAGGACTGAATAGAGCATCTTAGAGTTCTAATTTGGGAATTGGAGAAGGCCAAGAGGCTCCTATTCAAATTTGGGAGAAGAGGGAAGGTGAAGAGAGAGCTTATAAGACTAATAATTTTTATAAAATATAGGTATCATCCATGAGAAGAAGCTTTTTCTCATTTGTGAAATTTTCATTTGTAAATTGTGAGAGCTAGTGGATGACTAGTTTTCTTGATTAAGCCAATTTCGAGGGTGAAAGATTCCCATCCTAATTGGTATTTCGAAAGGCCACTCAGGTATTTCATGGAGATTTAATGGAGTCTTATTTTCAGGTGTAAGATACAGGAAATCATGTGGATTATTCTATTGCAACACTCTCTCTCAACTATTTTCAGTTTTCACACCATATTCATGCCAATGGAGGGATTGTGCTTTGGGTGAGATATTGATATCTTTTGGGAATATTATAATTCAAATTATCTTATTTTATAATGTATATGATCTTTATTTCATGTTCATAATACTCTCAGGTCGAAATACCCAAAAGAATTCATGTAAAAATGTTGAACAATGAAGAAACATTTCCATTTCCCCAATACCTTGTTGTAAACTCTTGCAATCTTGATGGAATCAAATATATGTGTGCACCATTGATGATATATGAATGAATGAAATGTAATTAAATTATATTATGGGTTTCATGGTCTGTAGCTGAGAATTTCTTTCCATTGGGTCGAATTTCATAGCATTTGGGGAAAACTACATCTCATTTCCCCAAGGGTCCAAAACTAGTTTTTTATATCTGATTGAAAGAAGTGATAACAAACATGGGAGTTTGATTGGTTCTGTATATGAGTATCTGATAATTTATTCTACACATCCCCCTCTTCAATTTGATAATTTGAGTGATTTTATGTACATTTGGGAAGCCATTTCGGCAATTACCTGGGAGGGATTTGAGCACCAAAATTGCTAGTAAGTTCATCTATCTTATTCAGAATTTGATATAGACTTGCAGAACTATTTGGAGTACAATAATAGATCCATGAAAATAATAATTAAGTTATTATATCAGTCATACACCTTCTCTGAATATTTGGGAGCAATTGGGCTGATTTGGAGACCAAGACACTAAAACTAGTCAAGAGCCAAAATTGTAAAAAAATTGGAAAATTGGGCATTTTAATAAAATTCCAAAAAGGGGACATTACAAACTATGTGTATCAGACTCAGAAAGGAAGTAGTACCCAAATTCACTTCAAGCTTATTCCAAAAATATGAAACAAATACAACCAAACAAATCCCTCAACAGAAAAATAGAGAAAGGTACAAAAAGCACTTCAACTTACCTAGGAAAACTGTACTTTTAACATCGACAAAGCATTTTGGCATAAAACCAATATTTTGAGAATTGTAGCGAACTATTTTTCTTCTATGATATGCAACAAATTCCATTCCACCCAAGAACCATTAAATTGTATCTTAGTATAAAGTATGCAATATTTTCCATAGTATTCCAGTGATTTACCTGGAGTTCATATAAACCCATGGCACATATATGTGCTAGGATAAAGGATGGTATGATCTAGATAGTGGGTCTAAGGCTAGAGATGTGATCCATCACAATTGTAGTGGTGCAGATAGAGGGGAAACGGATAGGATATTAAGAGGTATGATGTTTGTCATAGAGAATTACTAGCTAGGGTACATCATGGATGGGCCCATATGTTACTAACAACCATGCAGTGATAATTGGCCTATTGTCATAGGATGATAGGAGGTAAATTTGAATTTGGGAATCCATTATATGCCTTATTCTTTTATAATATTTTTACTCTGTGACCCCATGTATGAATTATTAATGCCCTAACTAGTTTAGTATGCATTGGTTGAGACAATTATTGAAGTGAGTGGGAGGTGGTGTAGTGAGCAATGTGTTCCAACCAGAGTTATTTACTCATTGGGATCAAGTACCAATTCAAATCAAGGACTACCCCTATGAGGGGATCAACGACCATGGGGATCCCAAGAATTGATCTTGTCCTCACATGAGTTAAATACTTACCTTTACTAGCGATGACTTTGAAAATCACCGATTCAAAATCAAGTGGGTACTTACTTATCAAAGAAAAAAAGTAGGATATCCTTATTAGTACTTAGATCTCTATAAATCATCAAATAAATAAATAAAACCATGGAATTTTTTTCTAAATTGTTAAACAAGCGACCCAATGCTCCACTTTTCCAATACAATAACTCCATGCATATTTTTTATTTAAGTTGGATCATCAACAAGCATAACTAACAATTTTAGAACCCAATGATACTCCATCCTACGAATCTCCTCAATTGGTTGTACATGTCATTAAAAAAAAAGAGGATTCATTTTTTCTTCTTTGGGAAGATCACTAATTTTGGCTTCAACATTCACTACACTTAGTTTCTCAAATATCTTAACCATTCCAACACCATCCTCTCGACCTGAACTAATAAAAAACATAGTAAAAATTGTTAATGTGTATCTGTTGTAATGTGAAGTGGAATATTTATATAATCCTTTGGATTCATAAAGGACAAATCCTAGAGACTTCAAATTTAATTTAATAGCTAAATGAAGGGTGCATCAATTCTACAACATATGTGACACATGATTTCCAAACATCTAAGAATTTTCACCAGAATAGGACATAATATCATAATTTTGTATTCAAATCCAAATGACCTCCAAATTCCATAGCTTCATCAACATATGAAATGCGATCCCCATATAAAATTTGATTTACCATTTTCACAAGAAAACCAACACATGATCAACACTTGATAATGAATACGTATGAGTTCAAAATATTTCAAGCCCATGGAAGCCTAAACTTTCTGGCAGGCCCAAACCCAAACCAAAGGAGGATAAAATATTTAAGAAATAACCAACTGATAGCATGGTTTGATGGAAAACACAAGGATTTCATACATAATGGGAACCCATTATTTTGATATGAGCACACTTTATACTAGAAAGTCTTGTTGTAAGTATAATTTCAGCACACTTTGGTGCTATCTAGGTCTATCATGCACATTACATGTTGAACTCCTCCATCTACAAAGATTGAACACCTAACTATACCTATAGTGAAATATGGAAAGGATACACTTTGTTTTTTTAATTAAAGATCATAGAGTTTCCTAAACATAATTTCAACAGTCAAATAAATATATTACCACCATACAAATATCATATATTTTATTGAGGCACAAGATTGGACCTATTAAAAAAAGTGTACTCCATCTTTACCTAGATATAGGTAGTCTTTGCCTCAATGCATCAAATCCATACTTATATAAACATATGTTAGGTATGGAATCTACTACCTTCAAAGTCAAAATTCATTGACTTACCAATTCATAAAAGGGAGAACCCTATAATGTGTATCCACTCACACAACCAAATTTGCCAATGCATTTTGGTAGAAACTTGAACCTTATTCAAGATATCAAGGATACTAAAGAGGAATGGGAGCTGTAGTTTAATCTAATGTTAGAGGATTGTTAGAGGATTGTTAGAGAATTAATAAAGTTTGTGAAAAAGGTGTCATAACACCACAATCAAATTAGAGCAACCATTCAACAGTGAGTAGGTACTAAGGATGATCGAACAAGTCTCCAAGGCTCCAAAATAATCTAGGCTTTAGACCATTTTATGTATTGATCACTCTCAAACAACTTTATTTCTGAGATTTTAACATCTTACATTTTTTTGGTATTTTCGAGTGAGTGCAATTATTTCTTATTTCAAAATGTATCAACCTTTTTACAATATCTCCACTAGCATGCAATCAAACCTGTAGATTGGATGCTTGGAAGAGAATCCACACATGGATTATATGTAACTATAACAAGGTTTGATACTTATTTAAGTTCATAAGTATTGTAGATAGAAATCATCTTTCCAAATCTATAAACTAGAACAAATGCCTCAAAACATTAACAAGTACTAATCATGGAGTTTTCAAATTAAAATTTCCCATTTTAGGAAAGATGCAATACTTTCTCCTTGCCTACATCTACAATGATTTATCCTCGCCTCCTAGAATGTGCGTTGTCTCCCAATGATAAAAGTTACTCAAAATAACAGTTCTCTCAATTTAAGGAGGGAATAACTATGTTATAGTGGATGCATATACCAAAACATGGAGAAAAAACTCCCATGTTGAAAATGCATGTAACATAATGGCCTTCAAGAAAAATACTTTAAAATTCTTCAGTGAGTAGCTTTAATTGGTGAAATATTTTCCAAAAAATGTGTTCATTGTTAAAGGGGGATACGCTTGTAGGTAAATCAAGGGTAGTGATATATTCCCTACCCGAAATGTGCTAACGGGGTTTCATGAGCATTTCCTCGCAAACTTTATTCCATTGGCACGGGAAAAACCCCAACAAAAATTGCCCCATATTGCGAGATAGGCATTGATCGATGGATGGAAGCATGTCCAACTTAGTGACGGAGTGAGACAGCCAAATTCCTTTGGGCGGATATGGAGCTCATTCAAACCCGACGAATTAAAAGCACATAACAACATTTTATCGGGAATGGAAGATGGATTCAAGGAACAAGGTTTCGCTTTCGAAGTGTGTTCTTAATGAATAGGAAAATTCACATACATAAGTCACATAGAGATATAAGAAAGAAAACCAGGAAAAACATTAGTTTTTTTATACAAAGGTAAAGTATAAAACCATTGCTAAAAAAATTCCTATTAATTTCAAACATTAATGGTTGATGATGTTTTCTTCATTTGGATTTCAAAAAGTTTAAAACTCCACATGCATGTATTTTTTGATAGTTAACTAAATCAAAATACTAATTAAACAAAAGCTTGTAGAATCTGGAGAAAAAGATTATTTGTAGATTCTTAGGATTTGGTTGCTGAAAAGCATACCTAGTGGTTTTTTTTCCAAAATCTACAAAAAGGATATACAATAAAATCAAGGGTTTCTTCTTTCTAGGATATAATTTGTATATATATATATATATATATATATATATATATATATATATATATATATACAATGAAAGAAAGGGTTTCTTCTTTATAGGATAGAAAATTTATTTTTTCTTAACAAATAAAGAAGAAAAAGAAAGGCTTGCATGTTTATTATTACCATCATTTAAATATCTTATATTAACTAGAGTTTTAAACAAAAGCTTAATCAAAGGATGATCAAATTTTTGGTTTCCACAAAAATTTTGCTTCCTAAGACAGCCCTATAACATATGCATGTGGCCAATCATAGAATCCTCGAGAAGAATCAAGTTGGAAAAAAAAAACCAATGCCACTGGGAATGCGCCCTTACCTCTGAGAAATACTCTCGAATATGTTTATACATGCAAATTTGAACCTCTGTTTGAAAATTGCCTTTGATTTCATGAAATTATTACCAAGTCTATCTTTGAACATATCAAACTTCCCCTATATTAGCACTCCAATTATCCTACATGAGGTTGGTTTCTTGGTAACATTCGATAGCCCTGTTTAACCCCATGCATCCAACCATCACAAATTTGGCATATCAATAACTATGCGTTAATTACAAAGAAATAAATAATCGATCAAAATAAGAGGTGGCAAGTTCGAACCAGACTGTACCTCTGAGAGACTAGCATTTTTAGCAGGAATTTCACAAACTTTCTTGGGTTTTTCTTCAACTTATTCCATAGCTTGTTCTATCTCAAGAGAAAGAGAATTCTCACTTTTCCTTTCATCGGCTTCTTCAATTACTCTATTCCATTTGGAAGCAGAAATGTGCTAACGAGGTTTCAAGAGCTTCGCCTTGCAGACTCTGTTCCATTGGCATGGGAAAAACTGGAAGGGGAGGGTATTGGAAAGGAATTAGGAGGGTTCATACCAATGTTATTAAAAAGGGGGGAGTAAACCGTACCAATACTTCCATCACTAGTCAGAATATTTAGATTAACACTATTGAGCATATCAATAGGAATCATACATTTTCATCAAATTGCACCCATAAGTGCACCTAGCTAGGGCACAACTACTAAAGGTAAAATAACCCCTGCAAATAGACAACTGATTAACTATGAATCTATCATCCCTAAATCCCGAGACATGCAGATTATGCTTATTCTGTTGCCTCCCAAACTCTGTTCGATGGATGGCCTACAAAAACCCCAACAAAAACTGTGTCGCCTCGTAGATGGATGGCCAACTTAGTGACAAAGTGAGACGGCCAACTTCCTTCGGACAGGTTAAAACCACATAACAACGTTTTACCGGGAAGCAAGGATGGTTGCAAGGAACAAGGTTTCAAAAGTTTGTTTGGTTCATGCGTTGCCCAAGGTTTCAAAAATGACAGACATAGACTAGCAGGGCTGGTATGTGGTTTATATAAAAACTAAACTCTCAGGTGAGAGATTAAAAGGAATCTAAACTCTTGGCCATACTCTCGGACGAGAAATTTAATTATTCTCGACCGAAAATTTGTCTAACCATACCTAAACTCTTGGACGAGAAAATGTTAACCTTAGTTAAACTTTCGGTCATAACCTATTACAACTCTCGGCCGAGAAAAAATGTTGGCTTTTGTCTCAGCCGAGAAATTGTAAATTATAACCCAAAAACACCCCATTCTCAAAAAAATGTATCGCACCTTAGTGTTTTTACCCATATGCAATTTTTGAAACACATCACGAGATACATGATATTATTTCCATAAATAATATGAAAATTGTCCAAAATTAATATACAAAATTGTTTTTACATTAATTTGTTGAAGTTGTCAAATTATACAAATCACTAAATGAATTGTTGTCTCTATAATATGAAGGTTGGGAAAGGTTCTCAAATATTACCTCTCAAGAAATACTTGGTTGGTGGACTTAGGTATGGAAAATAAAAAATTATTTGAATATGTAAGGTGATAAGGAAACTGAATGGACATAATATATATCACTACTTAAACATTAATTTCTAGTAAATCCAATCAAGAAGGATTCAAATAAAATAGTCTAGTACTAAAGAAACATGAATTCTAACAGCTAATCAGGATATGAAGCTAAGACCGATGGACACTTCAAGGAGAAAAAAATTAAGTGTGGGAAGTTGAGATGGAAGTTAGAATCCCCCTTGAAAACATTAATATTTCTTTGGTAATCCCTATCTAACAAAATTCTTACTTGGGACAATTCTCAAAAAAAGAATTGGAATGGATCTTAAGGAAATATAATAATAAACTAGTGAATTATTTATTTACATCACATTTCCCTTATCAATTTGTGTGTGGAAAGAAGTATTGTACTTAACAGAGAGTTCACAGAGTTCATTCCCTTGGCATAAAGACTCTTTTATATTTCTTTAAATAATTGATCAATGAAGCTTCTACAACAATTCACATAGCCCTACCTTGTTATGTGCTTTTGGGGGGCGTGGCTAGCCAGAACTAAGATTATATTTGAAGGGCATGGATTGTCTATTGGTTAGGATACTCATAGTATTAGAATTTCTTATCGTGAATGTTCAAAACCAAAGAAAAAGCCATGAAGCATTTAAAAAAAATCATCATAGATTTTTATTTTCCTTGACGTTTTTTATGTTATGATTGTTAAGAAAGTCCATGTATAAACATAGAAGGAGGCATAAATTTTCTAAATAACCGTCACTACTTGCATTTAAAGTAAAATGCAAGCTTAAATACTGACATTAGAGCATACTTTTATTCACCATTCTTCTTAATAAAAACAACTAAAAACAAAGAATTCAAGAAACATCAAGTTTTTAGAGATTTCAAAACTATCACAAATTTCACTCATAACCCATCACTTTAATTTTGTGTCCATAAGTCATCTACAAAATGCCATTTTGATTTTATAATCCATTCACTATAAAAAGTGAAATTGTTTTTATCTCGTCTAGTGACATCTACAAAAAGTTCAACTCAAAAACAAAGAATACTTCTACAAGTCATGCCTTTTGTTTCAAAAAATAATTTTGATCATTCAAGATAAGGAGAATTATTTATACTTTATTTCTCTCTACATTTTCCGTTGATGTTTAAAATTCATGAATGAAGGGCACGTAGATCCAATCTACTTAAGATACAAAATATACAAACTAGTTTTGAACTTTTCTCACACCAATGAATATTTTTATTTTAAATTTGAAATATCAAATATCAAAAAAATAAAGTAAGAATTATTGAAAAAATATGAAAATGAATAAAACTTTTCTTGTGTGGGACGTTGTTGCACTGGGTTTGTCTTTCCTCAGGCTCAGGTATAGCATGGTCATCTCCTTCGTCACTGTAGGGTTGATTAGTCCCTAGCGATATTCTCTCGTAGCTTCTTGTTTTGATCGCAGCAGGTCTCTCCTCAGTCCTCTGCATCTTCTCTTACCGAAACCTTACCCCACTATGAAGAATATCACACTCTTCCTCGACTTGTCGAAACAAGAAGCAGAGCTCTACTTGTTGGAGTTAATCTTCAATATACCCTTTTCAAAGATGAGCATTTTAATCCACAATTGAAAAGATAATAGAAACCTACCTCTTGGTCCTTTGAAGACTTCCCTTTCGCGTCGCTATAAGAATTGAATCTGTCGACCATGAACTCAGTAATGTAGCCTTCCAATAGATTTCCAAGCCACACTTCGAAAGCCCTTTATGCTCTATTGTCTATCTCCTTCAGCTGTTGGATCAGCTCTGGGGTCCAGCAAGTAGGTTTTCCTCCTTGAAAATTTGTCTTTCGATAGGTCAGCTGCGTCAGCCACGCGTACATCGAAAACACGACAAAGAAGTATTCATGGATATTAGAATAGATATGCCTTCCCATACACTCTTATGTCGTTAATCTAGAATTTTGATTCTCTTCCACTGCGAATTCTCGAGCCTTCTGATTGAACCAATACTGAATCTTCGGTCTCCTTCTCCTCGTACTATGGTCCCAACAACAGAACCATTTGTTGACATAGACTTGTTGACATGGGTTCACACACTATTGACACCCCTAACTCAGTGATCCCCCCTGAGCACTGGCCCAGACAGGTTTTTCCATGTCTAGCAAGACCTGTGAGGCAGATGAAGTCTCCCCTGAGATGCTCGAGGGGGCACTGCTGGAACCACATTTTCATAATAAGGAGGGGTTTTGTGCATCTACTGGTCAGCTCTCGCAACATTATACAGAGATCCAAGCATTGGTTTTACATCACTTATTCATCTCATAAACCATTAGATCACATCAATACATCAGATCACATCATTATGTTTACTTATGAATAAATTGATCAACATGAAATTATTCAAAACACATAAACATTGCATCATTCAGAAATTAATAGACATACAGTGACATTGATTCATTTAGATCACATCATTTAACACAGAGAAAGTAGAAAGACACAAAACAAAGTGGTTCCATCAACATCTGTCATGTCATATTACTCTTCGCATCAACACAAGATCTCAAAATACATCATCATGTGTTGAAGCAGACAACCCAAAACAACAGATACAATGTTATCCTCCACAATTACCATCAGACATAACATAACACATACGAAAACATCTCTTGATATTGATCTAAGATGATCTTGATGACATACCTTCATCTCTTTTCTATTACATTTCTACTTCTATTTATAGGCTTGTGCATTTTACAACATGGTTTTCTTTAACTGACTTCTTAACTAATTCAAACCAAAAACTACAAAACCATGACCAAAACTACAAAGTCGTGACCAAACCGACTCTTTGTCGACCTTTCCTCATTGCGCGCCATCCTTGGTCTTGTGCATCATCCTCGATCTTACGCATCTTTTCTTTACCAAAAATGCCTGCCAACATTATTCATGGGTAATATTTAAACTTACTCATTCTTAATACCATAATAGTGTTGGTGTGCTTTGTTCTCGATCACTGGAGCTGATGCAGTGCACATAACATGTTGTCGATTAATGCTCTTGGTTGTAGTTACAGTTGGAAGCCCTTCAACATGATTTAAAGTGGAAATCCTGTAGCAAGGGGAGTAGCTATAGTTTATGGCTTTGTTCATCCAAGAGTGCCATGATATTCATGCATCTCTTCAAATTAACATCAATTACCATTGAAGTAGGTCCATTTATTTTCCTCGTTTATACTGTCTTAACACCTAGTATAATTAGTTTTTATTATTTAATAATATTTTAATCATAGTTTTAAGCACAATGTCCTCATAATTAAATCATAAATAAATTCCAATCTTAGCACCAACATACGCAACAACATTATAAGCGTGCCTTGCAGGTCATGCCAACCATTAAAATCAGAACTTTTCTTGCTACTTGGATAGGATTTTTGGAAGCCAAGGCTACCAGTTAATACTCCGTGGCGTCAATGTTTTCATGCCCTCTAGGTTGTTTCTATCCATATTCTAATTTCAGTCGACTTCCAGCAATTGTCAATATGAATCTTCTGCACAATATACATGTGAATCTTCTGCACATTCTACATGTGGATTCAAACTCACAACCAACAAACTCCTTATCGTGTGAACCATAAGTGATTTTTTTGTCGATTTGGTTTTCTCAAGTGTTCGAGGAGGAGATCACGTGAGGCTGGATGGTTTGGATGGTGTACCATATGGACCAAGCCCTGGAAAAAAAATTTCTACCAAATATTTTGGACATCACAATTCAATCATCATATAAAAATTATTCGCAGGAAGGAGGTTGCTTATGCACGTTTTCCTAACGGAGTCGCCATTTTTGTTAGGGGGATAAACTTCCTATGGATTAGGGTGTACCACAACAGACTGAATTACACCAAAAATCAATCCATTCCAATATGCAAGAGAAATAAATGCATCTAACAGTAAGGGATATGAAGCATACCTTATTTTGGACGGTTGATGTAGATCCCTGTTGAACTTTTCCAACACATTCGTATTCACAATTCGCTCTCAACAACAACAAACAATGCAATCATGATATATATGAAAGTGTTATATCTACTCTAGCATATATAAACCATCATGTATAAGTAAACAAATACATATGATGGATACAATATTCATATTTATGCACATGTATTGGACATGAAATGGATATATCTATTAGTAAAACAGAGATACAATAGTAACAAACTATGTTGGAACTTCTCCAAACTAGAGAAACTGAGTCCTCCACCTGGGCATCCACCACTTCAATCCTCCATCTCACAATGGCAAGCTTACAAAGCAAGGAAATCTTGGGAAGAGCAGCACTATGTGCTCCAAAGGGCCAAAGGGATGCAGACTCAAGCATAAACAAGTGAGGCAACAATGAACTATAGTTTCATTGCTATCCAAATTCTCCTCCTGAATGTATTAAAGAGGCTCAATATATAACACTCCAAATAGGCAGTGGAGGTCGAGTCCGAGCGTTCTCAAGGAATATGGAAGGCCAAGAGTCAAGTTATTGGTGACTCTATGAGGAAAACTACAAAAACTTTTGTCTTCACGCACATTTCCCGATGTATGTGGGTTTTGGATCAAAAGATGCGTATACACATGAGTATAGCTTTACAAGTCATGTATACACATACACATGTACTTTTTGGGGAATTTCTTAGAGAATCAAAGCATAATATGAAAAAACAAGGTTTAAGGAGTCTACATAGGGACATGTAAGTCCATAAAGGTGTGATCTACCAAGTCTGGTAAAATCAGCTATAACAGGTGGCCTCTCCATTTAATGTTTTTATGACTTGTACATCTGAATTTAGACCATATGCCCCCTGAGATTTGGATCATTCTTCTCCCTTAGAAAATGATGGTCCCCATCATTTCATCCTAAAAAGAGGTCCATGATTACAATGTTCCAATTTCCAATGAAGAGAAGGGTTTTCTGTGGTTAACCCATAACCATGGGTTTTGTGTAGTTGACACCTAACAGTGATTACAATACATAACCGTGGGTTTTGTGTGGTTGAACCATAACCATAATAGTGGTTTTTGTGTGGTTGAACCTTAACCATGATTACAATATGATTTAATAAAAGTAAAAAAATGGTCTTTGGTGCAGTTGATGTCTTGCTACAAATCCACTCATAGATTCTGATGCAAGTGATGAAATTGAATTCAGTTGAAGACCCATTTGAGATATTGAATAAAAATTTCCATCCATATAACATTCTTTCTATATGGTGGTACAAGGAATGAGAAAATGTTTGTTGAATATCAAGGGATGCTCGTGCACTGTTTTTGCATACATATGTTCCTTCAATCAATGATATCTCTCAAAAGAAGAATCCAAATGAAAAATCGTGAAATACCCATTTTAGCTAATAGAAATATCTTTCCAATGAGATATGATAGAGCCTCTATTATTTTATTTATATTCTATGGTACTTTTTTGAAGTTAATGTACGTCAGGTTGCACTATGCACAGACATATGTGGCTTCAAACAAGCATATCTAACAAACCAGGAAGGTAAATAAAAAGCAAAAAATACCCATTTTAGATGATGAAAATATATTTCCAATGAGCTATGGAAGAGACTTTGAAATACTCTTTGGAGTCTATGGTAATTTTTTAAAGTTGTTGTACATGAGGTCGCACTGTGTACGGACATATGTTGCTTCAAACAAGCATATATCACAAACCAGAAAGGTAAATGAAAAACCAAAAAAATACCCATTTTAGATGACAGAAATATATTTCCAATGAGCTATGGAAGAGTCTTTGAAATTATCTGTGCAGGTTGCAATATCTTTTTGAAGTTTATAGAGATGTGTTGACCTTCAATTCGTCTATCATGGTGTTTATATGATGGTCACACAAATATGGATGGGATGATATGGGGCTGGAATGGGGTATCCTAAGCTACAATAATCATGCAAAAAGGATTTTAATCCATTCCATGGACATATGAGGATGAAATAATGCTTGATATGGGAGTTTAGATAGCCACAAAGGATGTCAAGGGTTTGTGGAGAAACATGGGATGTTGTAGAGATCATGGAACATTCTACTGCAATTAAAATAGCCTGTAGTGCCCAAGGACCAAATGTGATGCTTACAATGTATGGCCCAACAAATGGACTCCAAGTGTGCCAAAAGGAGATAAAAAATTCATGAAGATATTTGAACCCGAACTATACTAAAACCCTCATTCCCATGGAGAGCATACCTTCTATGATACCACTGATATAGATCTTGGGGGATGAGACCCAGAAGGCTTGTATGTTGAGAGAGGAGGAGAGAAAACCTGCAAATTGTTATTAATGTATGCATAAAGTAACATAGAGAAACATAGAGTAAATATGCCACATGAAGGGGTGAGGCTCAAGAAGGGTTATTTTATCCTCACCTCTCAAACCATACTAAGAAAAGCACTCAGAATGAATAACCCAATAACTCAATAGAGTAAGATGAATGTAGGATGCGAAAAATCCTTGAATGCTTTATTGAGAAGGCATAGAGTATATTTCTAACATTATTAAAATTTTCCTTGGGGAAATACGATGGGTTGTGAAACACCATGGATGAGAGAGATAAAATGTGCCATTATGACATACCATGGAACAAAACCATGGGTTTTCAAATACCATGGATAGGAGAGAGTGGCCTCTCCATTTAACATTTTTATGATGAATGATAGAGGGTGGCCTCTCCATTTAATTGTTTAATAACCCGTACATCTAATTTTGGAGCATATGACCCTTGAGATTTAGATCAAAGAAGGGCTATAGGGATGGTGAGAGAGAGGGTTGGGTGGGTGTGTTGGGAAAGAGAGAGAGAGAGAGATGTAGGGTGTTGTGTGTGATGTGGTGAGAAAGAGAAGGGATGAAGAGGGTTAGGGGTAGGGGAAGGATGAGAGAGAGAGAATTTAGGTTAACGAAGAAGGGAGGAGAAGAGGAATTAGAGAGAGAGAGAGAGATGTGGGAAGCTAGCGTGGTGGGATAGATATCAATTTTTTTTCATTTATCTATATATAAACAAAGGCCCAATATATATCAATAATCTTTTTTCTATAACGAATAACTACATATCATCAAAATAATTTCCTACATTATGATCCTCCTTATCAACGTAACCCTATGCCCCTCACCTCTAGGATTTATCCCTTGCCTCTATATTAAATATCAAAGTTGAGCCTCCAAGGAAATTAGTCGACGACACGCTACAATTTTAATGAAACATCCTAATCCAAGCATTTAAAAAGGTAGAAAAAATTTCCCATTCCTAATAAGTAAATTTACTTAAGTGATGGGTACATTTTTACTAAGGTCATCACAAAGGATTTAAAAAACCAACACTTTTTACTTTTTCCATCTACATAGTAGATGAGTTGTTGACTTTGGTTTTAGGTGAGTGGATTGTTGAACTTGTAGGTTCAACCAACAAATCCAAAACACATCCATTTTTCTTTGGGCCTGTTTTTCAACCTTAAATATACATGTTCTCTATATATTTATTGTTAATAAAATTGCACAAGCTTATAGAGATCTATGTGTAGATTCCAATATATATATATATTAGGAAGACAATATTGTTTTATAATTTTTTTTTATTTTTTTATTTCATCATATTTCCAATCTCTAAAAACATGGGCTTCTTATTTCTTTTCCAACTTTCGATTGGTTCTCCTATTTTCGAAACAAAAAACAACCCACAGAGGTATAGAAGAAGACCTAAACACTAGAAGGAAAATTTATTTATTGTTTTAAGACCCTCATAGTGGGGCCTAATGCTCCACCTTCTCATTCTAGGGCTTCACTCACTTTATTCATTTAAAAAAATATAAAATTAACATTAGAAATTATGGAAAATAATGTCATTAGAGGAATTTTCAACTCAAAATGGGCCTTTTAACACTAATTGAAATTCCATGTCATCATGTGTTAGCCAATGAAATTGATTTAAATTTGAAATACCGTATAGGTCTTAAAAAAAATTTAATATAAATTTGGGGGTAGGTATCATAAAAAAAACTACCTTTTTTGTTTGTATTTTCGACATATCTCCCTATGTTTTACCCAAATTTCTATCGAGAGAGCTCCCTAGATGCAAAATTAAAGTCCGCATCCAACGAGTACCCACTCAGTATACTTTTGACGTGCGCCACTACCCCAAAAACAAGAAATAACTGAAAAAATGTGATGATGACTTTTGACAGACCCTGCTACCCAAAAAACAAGAAATACATGAAAAAATGTGATGATGACATCATCATCACGTTTTTTTAGGTATTTCTTGTTTTTGGGGTAGCGGGGTCTGTCAAAAGTATGCCGAGTGGGTAGTCGTTGGATGAGGAATTTAATTGCGCATCCAACGAGATCTCACAATCGAAAGGGAGATATGTCGAAGATACGAACAAAAAAACTAGTATTTTATTTTCTTCCTTCAAAATTAATAAATATTATTTTATTATTTTAAATATTATTTTATTATTTTTCTTAAGAGGCCCATTTTGAGTTGAAATTTCCTCTAATGTACATGGAAATTGCATGTTATCTATAACTCTCCCTCTCTTTTTTTAAATATCATTGTTTACATACCAAAATTGGGGCCTAACGTGAATATATGCATTTTGTTTTAGAAAAAAAGTAACATACTAATATTGGATTAACACCATTTTCTTAAAGTTATAATAATTTTCCATAAATAAAATTTATATATTCCGAAGGGTGACTCAATTTTCTATGTTTCAACATTTTACATTGTTTCCTAAAAGCTGTACAAGTAACTGTAATATTTATTTTAGTGATCATATTTTTTTTCGAGGTTTCAATTTCAACTAACATGTCATAAATGGGAAGAATTACATTGCACCATCCAACAATACAACAACACTTCAGTAATGTTACAATGAAAAATAAGCATTGGTGGACATCATGTCAGCACAATCTCAAACTAACTCAAGTTCATACCACATCATACCAACAAAGACCTAAGATACCATCCCGACAAGATTTTACTCTTGTCGACAATGCTTGCAGAGAAGATGGGGTGTACCTATAGGAGCTATAGGAACCATGTTTCCATAGTTGTGAAGGGGATCTTCATCATACTGAACACCGACACAAAGAACTGTGATAGGTCGGAAACTGGGACAATGGACCATAAATCATTCATAACATTAACCATATTCATATCATTAATTTAACTAGTGTTGTGTCGATTCATACATCTATCCATATATATTCATTCATGCATTGCATGATAACAATAAAACATCACACAAATACATCATGCATAGTCAACATAAGGAAATTAACGTGGAAACCCAATCAAGAAAAAACCACAAAAGAACTCGTTTATAAAAAGATTTGCTTATTGAACATTTTTAGTCTATGCACACAGCCTGGAGAGGTTCTGTAAACCTCCATTACATCATATCTATGCACACATCCTGTAGATGAACTTCATACATGCAACTCTTTGAGAAAAATGATACATAGTATTCTAAAGATACAACAACTTAGCTTTTCTCGCAGACTTAACTAACTCGGGCTCACCCCAAAAATTTTGATCCCTTACAATTTTATTGGCTCTATCAGTCGATTTACTTACTGCGCCCAATACCCAATAATTGGAAAAAAACTCTAACTAATAACCAACATTTTAGTTGGAACTCATCAAAAGGATTAATTTTTCAAATGCTTCTTTGACTATTCTATCGCTACTATATTCACACTTCAACACAGATTTAAAAATTGGTACGATATTTAACCAAAACTTACCCACGACTAACAAGCCACCAACACTCACATGTGACTCGCCCCGAGCCACTTTAGATTGATAACGCTGGTGTGTTTAAATTTGACCAAAATTCTTGGTAGAATTTATTTATCTCTTCAACGTGTTGTTGAACAGATTCTCTAATCCTATTAACTTCTTCCACAATCTCAGAACTAACATGTTCTGAGATTCACTTCTCGGTAGCTACCAAATCTTACTTAAATTCCTCATGAACTAGTCACTTGTTCTGCATCCATTTGTAACTCCACAACATGATTATTCAAGTCATGGTTCTTTGTCCAGGAAATGGAACCATTTGTTGGCACAATATCAAACTATCCCAAGTTCACACCGCATTATACCAATAAAGACCCAAGATTCTAGCCTGGCGGAATTTTACTTATGTCGAAAACACCTACAGAGAAGATGAGGTCTCACCTGAGGTACCTAGAGAAGCTACATGAACCAATTTTATGCAGTGGAAAAGGGGATCTTCATCATAATGAACACTGAAACAAAGAACTATGATAGGTTAGGAACTGTGACAATCGACCATAAATCATCCACAACATTAACCATATTCATTTCGTTAATTTAACTAGTGTTATGTCGATTCATACATTTATCCATATATATTCATTCATGCATTACAAGATAATAGTACGACATCACACAAATAAATCATGCACAGTCGACACAAGGAATTTAACGTGGAAACCCGATGGGGAGAAAACCACAAAATTGCTCATTTATTAAAAGAGTTGCTTCTCGAATGCTTTTAGTATGTGCACAGAACCTACATGCATTCCCCAAAACCTCATTACATCATATATGTGTACATGTCCTGTAGATCAACTTCATACATGCAACTTTTTTACAAATATGATTCGATACATACAACAAGTTAACTTTTCTCACATACTTAGCTAACTCAGGCTAACCCAAAAAATATCAATCTCTTTCAATTTTATAGGCTCTATTGGTTGATTTACATCTTGTGCCCACTACCCAGTATGTGGAAAAAAATATAACTAACTAACCAACCTTTCTGTTGGACTTCATCAAAATGATTAATTTTCCTCAAACTTCACCCAAAACTTTGGAGTTGGCCGCTTCTTTAACCATTACCTTACTGCTTCGTTCAAACTTCTACTAGATTCAATTACTAGTACCAAATTTAACCAAAACTTACTCTGGGCCAATATGCACCGAACACTCACATGTGGCTCATCCCAATCCACTTCAAACTGATAATGTCGTTGTGTTTAACTTCGAATGGAAGTATTGGTAGACTTTCTTCACTTCTTCAACACGTCGTTAAATATCTTCTGTAACCTTGGTGACTTACTCCAAAATATCATAACTAACATTTTCTGAGATTCACTTCTTAGTAGCTACCAAAGCCTGGTAAACTTCCTCATGAACTAGACCAATGGTCATAGATACCTGCTCTGCATTCGTTTGTAACTCTGCGGAATTATCTGTTCATCGTAGTTCTTTATCCAAGCAATGGAACCATTTGTTGGCACAATATCAATCTAACCCACGTTCATACCACATCATACCAACAAAGACCTAAGATATCGACCTAACCATATTTTACGCATGTCGACAACATCTGCAGAGTAGATGCGGTCTCACTCAAGGTTCCTATCGGAGCTATAGGAACAAATTTTTTCGTAGTGGCGAATGGGATATTCATCATACTGAATATTGACACAAGGAACTATGAAAGGTCAAGAATTGCGACAATCAACTAGAAATTATTCACAACATTAACCATATTCATATCATTAATTTAATTGGCGTTGTATCGATTCATACATTTATCCATATATATTCATTCATACATTTCCAGATAGCAGTAAAATATCACACAAATACATAATGCACAATTGACACAAGGAATTTAACGTGGAAACCCAATTAAGATAAAACTATCAAAGCGGTCGTTTATTAAAAGAGTTGTTTCTCAATCACTTTACTCTGTGCACACAGCTTGCAGACATTCCCTCAAACCATATTACATCTTATTTGTGCACATAACATGTAGATCGAATTTATACATGAAACTCATTGACAAAAATGATACATTGTCTCTGACAAATACAACAACTTAGCTTTTCTTGTAGACTTAACTAAATTAGGATAACCCCAAAAAGTACGATCCCTTACAATTTTATAGGCTATATCGCTTAATTTACATCCCACACTCACTACCTAGTAAGTGGGAAAAAAGATAACTAACTAACCAACCTTTTGATTGGACTTCATCAAACTTCACCCTCAACTTCATAGTTGACTACTTCTTTGACCATTCTGTCACTGCTCCATTCACACTTAAACCAAAATTCAAAACTTGGTGCCAAATTTAACCAAAACTTTCCTAGGGCCAAAACATCATAATGTTTCATAGCCGTAAAGGAATATATTAATTCAACATAAGTCAATTATTATGATTATGATGTCTTTACACTTCCAAAATTCCCAAAGGAAAGTATAAATAGGGAAACTTCCAAACTAAACCCTTAATTACCTTTGTATTGGAAGCGTGACTAATAATTTTCAAGGTATATTAATCTCTTCAACCCTCGTTAAGTATTTTAGATACTTATGAAGGTTCCTCTTTCTCCTAAGCTATGGGTAGTGATGCTAGTTATTATTTAAAAGCTCTAAATTTTTATAACTGAGAATATGTAAAGCCAACTCTTTTCTCCATTTTCATATCTCTACAACCATTTTATGAAACTACTATTGGGAAGATAAGATCAAATCCATTGCACATCTCTACCCACGACATATCATGTTCCCCACGTCTAGTCATGGATGCAATTTGGTCTAGGCTAATTATTCCCATGAGGATTTTCATTATCTAGAATAGAGTCATAATCCTGTCATATAGTAAACGTTGTGCCTAGGTGGTACCAGGGTCCATAATCTAGGAATTTACTCCCTCCATCTCTTTCTTGTATGTGGGTTTTTCCAGTTCCTTCAAGAGAAATTATTTAACTTGGGTCATTTTCCCCTAGGTCGATGGTGGAATAGACTGTTTGAACATCCACACAACCTATGTAGCTCTCTGTTTCTCCCTTTTTACACAAGATTTTCCTTTTCCTTTTCCATGAGAAGAAGGAGGGATAGACACCATGAGGAAAGCATTTGGTTGATTTGAATTTATTCTTAAGATATCACAACAGATCTCAAGACCGAGATTTTGAATAAAAAGGGAGCAAGTTTGATGAAAAATGAGAATACAGCTGAGTTGGAATAAAGGCAGAACCCAAATACTAGGAACCAGAATATAAAAATCCAAGAAGCCATGAGGATCATTAAGTATTTCCTTTTATCTTGAAAAATATAACACATTAGGAAACAAATATCCAATATCCTTAACCAAAACCAAGTCCTTAAAGGATATTCATAATAGAAACAACCAACCATTATTGGGGTTCTTAAAGAAAACAAGCCCTTGAACAAGGTGAGCTAATGCTTATTATTTCATTGAATGTGAGAGGAGTAGAGGTTTCCCCTAAGAAAAAATCCATTAAGATATTGTTTAAATATTACAAACTAAATGTCATGATTTTTCAAAAGACCATGTGTCATGGTTCCAACTTATACCATGTTTGATGGTTCCAAAGGAATCTATGTCCAATCCACAAAGTTGAGAGATCATTATTTTTTCTATGTTGATGTTGATGCTAAAATTCAAGATATATTTTAATAGGAATTATTGTTTTGGTGTGATTAAACAACTCCTTTTATTATTCTAGGTATTGTATTTAAATGCAATTCAAAGACCCTATGAAACCTCTTTGGATTGGATAACCATTAAGGCCTTGTGCACATAGGAAACCATTTTTGGATTTGGTAAAGAACAAGATTTACTTTTTGGATAAAATGTCATTGTTGGGAGATCCCTCACCTAACCCTAGGCTCTAGTGAAGTGTGGGGTTAGGTGGCTAGGCCTGATCCACTAGTTGATTACATTCTTTTGTTATTTGAGAGTTTGAATAGTGTTGACATTGTGCCACTAAATATATATCTCACTAGTAGAAATTTTAAAAGAGGGATAATTAGAATCTCTAAAAGGTAAGATATATTTCTAGTGGTTAGGAATGTTTTGAAAGAAACTACAAGGTAAAAATCGTGCGTTGATATAGTTTGTGTCTCTCATCACTATAACATCTTTCTTTTGTTTGAGAATAATTCCATGGAATCAAGAGAAAAAATAGAAAGGGGCTATTGGGTCAAGGGCAAAGAAATAACATGATATAAATATCTAATATTTAAAGGATGTAGACAAATTATTAAAACTATATTTAATTCATTACAAGTCTTCTCTCATGAATAGCTTGTCTCATTAAAATTAAATGAAGCTAGGAAAAAATTATTCTTGGATTAGGAAGAAGAGGAATACAGGCTTAAGAAAAAAGACACTTGCTTGGCTGAAGGTGATAGTATGGCTAAAAAATGTTAGTACCATCTACGATATTGACTAACTAATGGATCCAAGGAAATTTCAGATGCAAGAAAGGTCCAATATAAAATCCTCTTCAAGGAGCATAGGAATACAAATATTTGTGATTTAAAGAAATTTGTACAATTATTTCATATAGATTGCAATAAAATAATTAACAAATAGTTATATACAAATGTTACTAAAGAAAACCTGAAGATTTTTTTGCACTCATTAATCAAATCTAAGAGGCTACACCTCGATGGTTGGAAAATGGAATTTTACTTGTGATTTTATGACTTCTTAAAAGAAGATATTGTCAAACTGTTTAAGGAATGAAAGGAAACTGGAAAGTTCCATGGTGCTCTAAACTCAACTTATATATCCCTCATTATAAATATGAACTAATTGTAATTCCTTCAACAAGTTTTGACCTATTTCACTCTGAAATCTCATCTACAAATTTATTTCAAAAGTGATCACGAACAGATTTAAAGCATTATTGCCCAATATTATTTTTGAAGAAAACTTTGGCCTTCTTTCTAATAGATAGACTCATGATCAAGTGGGTACAAATTAGGAATACCTGCACTACATAAAGAAGGAAAAATTACCTTTAATGGTTCTAAATATTGATTTGTCCAAGGTTTTTAATAAAGTAAGACAATAACATGTCAAGTTAATTCTCATTCAAATGTGAATAATTCTACATTCGGTCAATCCAATCTTAAGTTGTAAATCCTCAAGTTCTTTCTTTTATTTTAATTAATACTTCTCCCTTGGGTATTTTTAACACTTCAAAAGGTATTAGAGATGCGATCCACATCAAATGTAGTGATTCTAAGGCTAGAGATGTGATCCATCACAATTGTAGTGGTGCAGATAGAGGGGACACAGATAGGATATTAAGAGGTCTGATGTTTGTCGTAGAGAGTTACTAGCTAGGGTACATCATGGATGGGCCCATATGTTACTAACAACCATGCAGTGATAATTGGCCTATTGTTGTAGGATGATAGGAGGTAACTTTGAATTTGGAAATCTGTTATATGCCTTCTTGTTTTATAATATTTTTACTCTGTGACCCCATGTATGAATTATGAATGCCCTACCGAGTTTAGTATGCATCGGTTGGGACAATTATTGAAGTGAGTGGGAGGTGGTGTAGTGAGCAATGTGTTCCAACTGGAGTTATTTACTCATTGGGATCAACTACCAATTCATATCATGGACTACCCCTATGAGGGGATCAACTACCACAGGGATCCCAAGAATTGATCTTGTCCTAACATGAGTTAAATACTTACCTTTACTAGCGATGACTTTGAAAATCGCCAATTCAAAATAAAGTGGGTACTTACTTATCGAAAAAAAACAGGATATCCTTATTAGTACTTAGAGCTCTATAAATCATCAAAATAAAAATAAAAAAACGATGGAATTTTTTTCTAAATTGTTAAACAAGTGACTCAATGCTCCACTTTTCCAATACAATAACTCCATGCATAGTTTTTATTTAATTTGGCTCATCAACGAGCATAACTAACAATTTTAGAACCCCATGATACTCCATCCTACGAATATCCTCAATTGGTTGTACATGTCATTAAAAAAAAGAGGATTCATTTTTTCTTCTTTGGCAAGATCACTAATTTTGGCTTCAACATTCACTACACTTATTTTCTCAAATATCTTAACCATACCAACACCATCCCCTCGACCCAAACTAATAAAAAACATAGTAAAAATTGTTGATGTGTATCTGTTGTAATGTGAAGTGGAATATTTAGATAATCCTTTGGACTCATAAAGGAAAAATCCTAGAGCCTTCAAATTTAGGTTAGTATCTAAATGGAGGGTGCATCAATTCTACAACATATGTGACACATGATTTCCAAACATCTAAGAATTCTCACCAGAATAGGACATAATATCATAATTTTGTATTCAAATCCAAATGACCTCCAAATTCCATAGCTTCATCAACATATGAAATGTGACCCCCATCTAAAAGTTGATTTAGCATTTTCACAAGAAAACCAACACATGCTCAACACTTGATAATGAATACGTATGAGCTCAAAATATTTCAAGCCCATTGAAGCCTGAACTTTTTGGCAGGCCCAAACCCAAACCAAAGGAGGATAAAATATTTAAGAAATAACCAACTGATAGCATGGTTTGATGGAAAACACAAGGATTTCAAACATAATGGGAACCCATTATTTTGATATGAGAAAACTTTATAGTAGAAAGTCTTGTTGTAAGTATAATTTCAGCACACTTTGGTGCTATCTAGGTCTATCATGCACATTACATGTTGAACTCCTCCATCTACAAAGATTGAACACCTAACTATACCTATAGTGAAATATGGAAAGGATACACTTTTTTTTTTAATTAAATATCATAGAGTTTTCTAAACATAATTTCAATAATTAAATAAATATATTACCTCCATACAAATATCATATATTTTATTGAAGCACAAGATTGGACCTATTAAAAAAAGTGTACTCCATCTTTACCTAGATATAGGTAGTCTTTGCCTCAATGCATCAAACCCATACTTATATAAACATATGTTAGGTATGGAATCTACTACCTTCCAAGTCAAAATCCATCGACTTACCAGTTCATAAAAGGGAGAACCCTATAATGTGTATCCACTCACACAACCAAATTTGCCAATGCATTTTGGTAGAAACTTGAACCTTATTCAAGATATCAACAATACAAAAGAGGAATGGGAGCTATAGTTCAATATAATGTTAGAGGATTGTTAAAGAATAAATAAAGTTTGTGAAAAAAGATGTCATAACACCACAATCAAATTAGAGGAACCATTCAACAGTGAGCAGGTACTAAGGATGATCGAACAAGTCTCCAAGGCTCCAAAATTATCTAGGCTTTAGACTAATTTATGTATTAATCACTCTCAAACAACTTTATTTCTGATATTTTAACATCTTACATTTTTTTGGTATTTTCCAGTGACTGCAATTATTTCTTATTTCAAAATGTATCAACCTTTTTACAATATCTCCACTAGCATGCAATCGAAGCTGTAGATTGGATGCTTGGAAGAGAATCCACACATGGATTATATGTAACTATAACAAGGTTTGATACTTATTTAAGTTCATAAGTATTGTAGATAGAAATCATCTTTCCAAATCTATAAACTAGAACAAATGCCTCAAAACATTAACAAGTACTAATCATGGAGTTTTCATATTAAAATTTCCCATTTTAGGAAAGATGCAATACTTTCTCCTCACCTACATCTACAATGATTTATCCTCGCCTCCTAGAATGTACGTTGTCTCCCAATGACAAAAGTTACTCAAAATAACAGTTCTCTCAATTTAAGGAGGGAAGAACTATATGTTATAGTGGATGCATAAACCAAAACATGGAGAAAAAACTCCCATGTTGAAAATGCATGTAACATAATGGCCTTCAAGAAAAATTCTTTAAAATTCTTCAGTGAGTAGCTTTGATTGGTGCAATATTTTCCAAAAAATATGTTCATTGTTAAAGGGGGATACGCTTGTAGGTAAATCAAGGGTAATGATATATTCCCTACCCGAAATGTGCTAACAATGTTTCGGGAGCATTTCCTTGTAGACTTTGTTCCATTGGCACATGAAAAACCCCAACAAAAATTGCCCCATATTATGAGATATGTATTGATCAATGGATGGAAGGATGTCCAACTTAGTGACAGAGTGAGACGACCAAATTCCTTTGGACGGATATGGAGCTCATTCAAACTCGGCGAATTAAAAGCACATAACAACATTTTACCGGGAAGGGAAGCTGGATTTAAGGAAGAAGGTTTCGCTTCCAAAGTGTGTTCTTAATGAATAGGAAAATTCACATACATAAGTCACACAGAGATATAAGAAATAAAACCAGGAAAAACATTAGTTTTTTTAGACAAGGTTAAAGTATAAAACCATTGCTAAAAAAAATCCTATTAATTTCAAACATTAATGGTTGATGATGTTTTCTTCATCTGGATTTCAAAAAGTTTAAAACTCCACATGCATGTATTTTTTGATAGTTAACTAAATCAAAATACTAATTAAACAAAAGCTTGTAGAATATATAGAAAAAGATTATTTGTAGATTCTTAGGATTTGGTTGTTGAAAAGCATACCTAGTGGTTTTTTTTCCAAAATCTACAAAAAGGATATACAATAAAATCAAGGGTTTGTTCTTTCTAGGATATAATTTTTTTATATATATACAATGAAAGAAAGGGTTTCTTCTTTATAGGATAGACAATTTATTTTTTCTTAACAAATAAAGAAGAAAAAGAAAGGCTTGCATGTTTATTATTACCATAATTTAAATATCTTTTATTAACTAGAGTTTTAAACAAAAGCTTAATCAAAGGATGATCAAATTTTTGGTTTCCACAAAAATGTTGCTTCCTAACACAACCCTATAACATATGGATGTGGCTAATCACAGAATCCTTGAGAAGAATCAAGTTGGAAAAAAAAAACCAAGGCCACTGGGAATGCGCCCTTACCTCTAAGAAATCCTCTCGGATATGTTTATACATGCAAATTTGAACCTCTGTTTGAAAATCGCCTTTGATTTCATGAAATTCTTATGAAGTCTATCTTTGAACATCTCAAACTTCCCCTATATTAGCGCTCCAATTATCCTACATAAGGTTGGTTTCTTAGTAACCTTTGATAGCCCTGTTTAACCCCATGCATCCAACCATCACAAATTTGGCATATCAATAACTCTGCGTTAATTACAAAGAAATAAATAATCGATCAAAATAAGAGGTGGCAAGTTCGAACCAGACTGTACCTCTGAGAGACTAGCATTTTTAGCAGGAATTTCACAAACTTTATTGGGTTTTTCTTCAACTTATTCCACAGCTTTTTCTATCTCAAGACAAAGAGAATTCTAACTTTTCCTTTCATAGGCTTCTTCAATTACTCTATTCCATTTAGAAGCGGAAATGTGCTAATGGGGTTTCAGGAGCTTCACCTCGCAGACTTTGTTCCATTGGCATGGGAAAAACTGGAAGGGGAGGGTATTGGAAGGGAATTAGGAGGGTTCATACCAATGGTATTAAAAAGGGGAGAGTAAACCTTACCAATACTTCCATCACTAGTTAGGATATTTAGATTAACACTATTGAGCATATCAATAGGAATCATACCTTTTCATCAAATTGCACCCATAAGTGCGCCTAGCTAGGGCACAACTACTGAAGGTGAAATAACCCCTACAAATAAACAACTGATTAAATATGAATGTATCATCCCTAAATCCTCAGACATGCAGATTATGCTTATTCCATTGCCTCCCAGACTCTGTTCGATGGATGGCCTACAAAAACCCCAACAAAAACTGCGTCGCCTCATAGACAGATGGCCAACTTAGTGACAGGGTGAGACGACCAACTTCCTTCGGACAGGTTAAAACCACATAACAACGTTTTACTGGGAAGCGAGGATGGATGCAAGGAACAAGGTTTCAAAAGTGTGTTTGGCACATGCCCCACCCAAGGTTTCAACAATGACAGACATAGACTAGCAGGGATGGTATGTGGTTTATATAAAAACTAAACTCTCAGGTGAGAGATTAAAAGGAATCTAAACTCTCGGCCATACTCTCGGACGAGAAATTTAATTATTCTTGACCGAAAATTTGTCTAACCATACCTAAACTCTTGGACGAGAAAATGTTAACCTTAGTTAAACTTTCAGTTGAAAACTATTACAACTCTCGGCCGAGAAAAAATGTTGACTTTTGTCTCAGCCGAGAAATTGGAAATTATAACCCAAAAACACCCCATTCTCAAAAAAAAATGTATCGCACCTTCGTTTTTTCACCCATATGCAATTTTTGAAACACATCACTAGATACATGATATTATTTCCATAAATAATATGCAAATTGTCCAAAATTAATATACAAAATTGTTTTTACATTAATTTGTTGAAGTTGTCAAATTATACAAATCACTAAATGAATTGTTGTCTCTATAATATGAAGGTTGGGAAAGGTTCTCAAATATTACCTCTCAAGAAATACTTGATTGGTGGACTTAGGTATGGAAAATAAAAAAATATTTGAATGTGTAAGGTGATAAGGAAACTGAATGGACATAATATATATCACTACTTAAACATTAATTTCTAGTAAATCCAATCAAGAAGGATTCAAATAAAATAGTCTAGAACTAAAGAAATTTGAATTCTAACAGCTAATCACGATATGAAGTTAAGACCAATGGACACTTTAAGGAGAAAAAAATTAAGTGTGGGAGGTTGAGGTGGAAGTTAGAAACCCCCTTGAAAACATTAATATTTCTTTGGTAATCCCTATCTAACAAAATTCTTACTTGGGACAATTCTCAAAAAAAGAATTGGAATGGATCTTGAGCAAAGATAATAATAAAATAGTGGATTATTTATTTACATCACATTTCCCTTATCAATTTGTGTGTGGAAAGAAGTATTGTACTTACTAGAGAGTTCAGAGAGTTCAATCCCTTGGCATAAAGACGCTCTTATATTTCTTTAAATAATTGATCAATGAAGCTTCTACAACAATTCACGTAGCCCTACCTTGTTATGTGCTTTTGGGGGCCGTGGCTGGCCAGAACTAAGATTATATTTGAAGGGCATGGCTTGTCTATTGGTTAGGATACTCATAGTATTAGAATTTCTTATCGTGAACGTTCGAATGAACCAAAGAAAAATCCATGAAACATTTAAAAAAAATCATCATAGATTTTTATTTCCCTTAACGTTTTTTATGTCATGATTGTTAGGAAAGTCCATGTATAAACATAGTAGGAGGCATAAATTTTCTAAATAACCGTCACTACTTTTATTTAAAGTAAAATGCAAACTTAAATACTAATGTTAGGGCATAATTTTATTCACTATTCTTCTTAATAAAAACAACTAAAAACAAAAAATTCAAGAAACAACAAGTTTTTAGACATTTCAAAACTATAGACACAAATTATACACCCTAATAACTTAAGACACAAATTATACAAACTAGTTTTGAACTTTTCTCATGCTAATGAATATTTTTATTTTAAATTTGAAATATCAAATATCAAAAAAATAAAGTAAGAATTATTGAAAAAATATGAAAATGAATAAAAGTTAAAAATGATAATTTTTTTATTATTAAAATGAGTTAAAATATTTCCATTATATCATTTACGTTTTATTTTCCTTTAAATGATTTTATATTAAACCATATACAATAATCTAGATATAACATGTTCACTCCACCTAATATTTATTATTATTGTTTTTTGCCTAAATATTATATTTCTTCAACAAATAGATTTATCTCACAATTATATTTGTGTACTAAATTTAATTCATTATATTTATGTTTTTAAAATATATAAATATTATTTTATTTTATAGTTATAAAATAAGATTTGATTTACTTTTATCTTTTAATTGCGCAGTGTACAACCCAGGAGGAAGATCTTTTTGTCGAACATTTGTTACTCACAAAATAATAAAAAATAAAAATTTTAATTATCCGCCAAAATAAATGTGCACCAAAAAAACAATCTAATGTTTCTACGTAACAAAAGAATGTTTCTACGTAACAAAAGAATAAAAAAATAAAATTATTGGCTACAAAAATGTCAGTAAGAACAAACACAATATGGAGGAGATGTTGTAATGTTCCTACCTAACAAAATAAAAAAAAATTGAATTATCCAAAAAAAATGTCTGCAATGCCTCCTCAACAAACCATGGTTTTATTGTACATGGTTTAACAGGGCCTTACAAATGGTTTTAAGAACATGTGCAAGGCCTCCTAAATAACCCACATAAACAACCCATGATTTTATTGTACATGGTTTAGGAGAGCCTTGCAAATGGTTTTAAGACCATGTGCAAGGCCTCCTAAACAATCCATGATTTTAGGAGGGCCTTGCACATGGTTTTAAAACCATGTATGGGGCAGATGTTGTAATGCTAGTTTGAATCAAATCAATGGCTATATATAGGACACACTAAAGATAGCTCCTCTAGTGCAATACTTAAGAAGATGTTTGCGCCTCGAGATATTTAATCCCTCTCGATGCTTGATAGAGCCTATTTACTAAATTATTTTAGTTTTACATCAATAAAAAATAATATCTCATATTTTCAAGATTAACCCAAATGCAACAAGTGTATAGCCTAGATTCATTTAAATGCATTTTGATTAAGACTTAAATGGGGTTAGTTAAATGATTAGGTGGAAGAATATGCCTACTAAACTTTTTGTTTCTTCAAATGATGGTTTAAATTTATTTTAAAGTCTAGGTAGCTTCAAAAATGAGTGTGACCTATAGTGTTCACCAACAAGGTGCATAGGTAGTTTAGATTATATTTTTTTTTGCTAGCATGGCATGTTACTAATAGCCATTTACATATAATTTGAGATTTTGGATTTCCTTAAACATATTGAAACAAGATTAACCAAAACTCTTAAAAGTATTATTTGAGATTTTAGACTTTCTTAAACAGATTAACAAAATTAACCCAAACTATTAAAAATGTACATCTAAGATTCATTTCATAATTTTCATATCGTGTTATACTTAGATTGAATTATACTTAGATTGAATTATACTTAAATTTAAATAAACTTCAATTAAAATGTAATTAAAGTATTCTCTATGAATTGAACAACGTTGTCAAAACAACCCACATGTTGGTGAAACAGTGAAAAGTCCATAAGATTTTAAGTATTTAATAATGTAATTTCCTTTCACATTATGAAAAAATACTATTTAGAAAAAGCTTGGACGATCTCCAACGTCCAACTATGTATACGTGTAAGATTTGCAACGTTAACTATGTATACATGTAAGCGACTAAATTTGTTTCAACATACTTCATTTTCCATGTATGTTTGATGATACAGAAATTCTTCGCATACCTTCTTAAATTATTACCAGTTTCTCATTAAAACTATGCTTAAACCCTACAACCCTACAACTATAGATTTTTTTTATTTCCACTGGTTCATTCATGTCATCTGCGAGTTGCCAGTTGAAGCAGTGTAAGAGCTGCGCCACAATGAACTCTACAATAAGCATTCCCAATTGCTGTTCGGGACATCCTCTCTTTCCTGCTCCGAACGGAATCCACTCAAAGTTTTGCACTTTTGCGTCTAGGAACCCTGCTGCTTCCATGAATATCTCTGGCTTGAAAATTTTAGCATCTTCCCACGGCTTCGGGTTCCTTCCAATTGCCCATAATTTCAACACAAGGCGAGTTCCCCGAGAAATTTCATAGCCAAATACAGTGCAATCCTCCATAGACGAATGGGTAATGGAAAGTGGCCCAGGCGGGGGGAGTNTTGCCCATAATTTCAACACAAGGCGAGTTCCCCGAGAAATTTCATAGCCAAATACAGTGCAATCCTCCATAGACGAATGGGTAATGGAAAGTGGCCCAGGCGGGTGGAGTCTAAGCGTTTCTTTCACCACAGCTTGTAAAATGAATGAGAGAAAGAAGATCAGATTCTTGTACCATACGGTCTAGTCCAACAACGCGTTCCAGCTCATCCTGAAGCTTCTTCAGCACTGCGGTGTTTCTCAGCACTTCAGACATTGTCCACTCTATGTTTGCAGTCGACGCGTCCAATCCAGTGGACAACATATCCTTCGAACAAAACAAATCCAAAACAAAATCAATATTATCACCGTAACATATTTGATTTAAGCCATTGACACAAAATTTAATTATAAGATAGAGATTATTCTATACATAGAGGATAAATTTGATATTGTCTGGCTTAATTTGGAACTGATCCATATCTTCTTTGTGACCAACAAATCAACAAAACGTACAAATTTGTGGGCTTGGATACCATCTTCGTGTCGATGTCCATGAACATGAAAGATGCGAAACCATGGAAACCGCCTTGACATAGAGGATTTGAAGCTCTCGATAGAAAATCATTTCAAAAATTTGGGCATTGATCCTTATGGTGTCCCTCCGATGGCCTCCGCATGACATTGAGTACACAATATGTTCTCACGATGTTCCCTTCCTTTATTAATATCTTATAATTAGATCATTAGTTTTTCCAACTGCAATTGGATCTGATTCATGCCAACTCCAGTTTCGTCAACATGTGAAGCTTCCAACTTCATTGCGATCTCCAGAGCCTCGCTCTGTGTTGCAATCTTCTACTGCATCAAGGGCATCCTAATATGCGGTACTAACGCTGCAATGAACCACTCCTTGTGTTTTACATCACTCATTCCAAAACTAACTTTCACCATTAGCGTCTTAAATTGTTGACCAAGATCCCAGATTGATTCATTTCGGTATTGCTTGAACTCTTTCAGTTCTGTGATATATTGCAATTCAGACTTGGGCTTCTGGAATTCTTCGATTAATACATTTCTAATCTCTGCTATATTTTTCGTTGGGTTCCCCATGGGAACTTGCATAAACTTCATGTACCAGTCCAGTGCACGACCTCGAAAATTTTTCGCCAACTGACCTTTCTTAATATCCTCATCTAGGACTTGCTTGACACTCAGGACTATTTTTCATAGAAACCAATTATGTTCAGGATCCTCAGCCTCGTTCCCATAAAACGGAGGAAAATTTACATCATCACCTGTCATCCTGGGCCTTCTTCCTACATTCGTTGATCCACTACTATTACTGTGTTGATGACATGTCGAGCGATTCAGTGTCGAGTTGATATTTCTTCCTGATTACGATGGAGTGCATGGAGGTGTGGGTACGTTGTTGTACTGGGTTTGTCTTTCCTCGGGCTCGGGTATAGCATGGTCATCTCCTTCGTCACTGCATGGTTTCTTAGTCCCTAGTGATATTCTCTCATAGCTTCTTGTTTCGATCGCAGCAGGACTCTCCTCAGTCCTCTGCATATTCTCTTTCCGAAACCTTACCCCACTTTGAAGAAGATCACACTCTTCCTCGACTTGTCGAAACAAGAAGCAGAGCTCTACTTGTCGGAGTTAATCTTCAATATACCCTTTTCAAAGATGAGCATTTTAATCCACAATTGCAAAGATAATAGAAACCTACCTCTTGGTCCTTTGAAGAATTCCCTTTCGTGTCGCTATAAGACTTGACTCTGTCGACCACAAACTCAGTAATGTATCCTTCCAATATATTTTCAAGCCACACTTCGAAAGCCCTTGATGCTCTATTGTCTATCTCCTTCAGCTGCTGGATCAGCTATGGGGTCCAGCAAGTAGGTTTGCCTCCTTGAACATTTGTCTTTCGATAGGTCAGTTGCATCAAACACGTGTACATCAAAAACACGACAAAGAAGTACTCATGGATAATAGAATAGATATGCCTTCCCATACACTCTTATGTCATTAATCTAGAATTTTGATTCTCTTCCGCTACGAATTCTCGAGCCTTTTGATCGAACCAATCCTGAATTTTCGGTCTCCTTCTCCTCGTACTATGGTCCCAACAACAGAACCATTTGTTGACACAGACCTGTTGACATGGGTTCACACTCTATTGACACCCCTCATTCTTCTCCCTTAGAAAATTATGGTCCCCATCATTTCATCCTAAAAAGAGGCCCATGATTACAATGTTCCAATTTCCAATGAAGAGAAGGGTTTTCTGTGGTTAACCCATAACCATGGGTTTTGTGTAGTTGACACCTAACACTGATTACAATACATAACCATGGGTTTTGTGTGGTTGAACCATAACCATAACAGTGGGTTTTGTGTGGTTGAACCTTAACCATGATTACAATATGATTTAATAAAAGTCAAAAAATGGTCTTTGGTGCAGTTGATGTCTTGCTACAAATCCACTCATAGCTTATGATGCAAGTGATGAAATTGAATTCCTTTGAAGACCCATTTGAGATACTGAATAAAACTTTCCATCCATATAACATACTTTCTCTGTGGTGGTACAAGGAATGAGAAAATGTTTGTTGAAGATCAGGGGATGCCCATGCACTGTTTTTTCATACATATGTTCCTTCAATCAACGATATCTCTCAAAAGAAGAATCCAAATGAAAAATCGTGAAATACCCATTTTAGCTAATAGAAATATCTTTCCAATGAGATATGATAGAGCCTCTATTATTTTATTTAGATTCTATGGTACTTTTTTGAAGTTGATGTACGTTAGGTCGCACTATGCACAGACATATGTTGCTTCAAACAAGCATATCTAACAAACGAGGAAGGTAAATAAAAAGAAAAAAATACCCATTTTAGATGACGAAAATATATTTCCAATGAGCTATGGAAGAGACTTTGATATACTCTTTGGAGTCTATGGTACTTTTGTAAAGTTGTTGTACGTGAGGTCACACTGTGTACGAACATATGTTGCTTTAAACAAGCATATATCACAAACCAGAAAGGTAAATGAAAAACCAAAAAAATACCCATTTTAGATGACAGAAATATATTTCCAATGAGCTATGGAAGAGTCTTTGAAATTCTCTGTGCAGGTTGCAATATCTTTTTGAAGTTTGTAGAGATGTGTTGACCTTCAATTCGTCTATCATGGTGTTTATATGATGGTCATACAAATATGGATGGGATGATATGGGGCTGGAATGGGGTATCCCAAGCTACAATAATCATGCAAAAAGGATTTTAATCTGTTCCATGGACATATGAGGATGAAATAATGCTTGATATGGGAGTTTATATAGCCACAAAGGATGCCAAGGGTTTGTAGAGAAACATGGGATGTTGTAGAGATCATGGAACATTCTGCTGCAATTAAAATAGCCTATAGTGCCCAAGGACCAAATGTGATGCTTACAATGTATGGCCCAACAAATGGACTCCAAGTGTGCCAAAAGGAGATTGAAAATTCATGAAGATATTTGAACCCGAACTATACTCAAACCCTCACTCCCATGGAGAGCGTACCTTCTCTGATACCACTGCTCTAGATCTTGGGGGATGAGACCTAGAAGGCTTGTATGTTGATAGAGGAGGAGAGAAAACCTGCAAATTGTTATTGATGTATGCATAAAGTAGAGAAACATAGAGTAAATATGCCACATGAAGGGGTGAGGCTCAAGAAGGGTTATTTGATCCTCACCTCTCAAACCATACTAAGAAAAGCACTCAGAACCAATAACCCAATAACTCAATAAAGTAAGATGAATGTAGGATGCGAAAAATCCTTGAATGCTTTATTGAGAAGGAATAGAGTATATTTCTAACATTATTAAAATTTTCCTTAGAGAAATACCATGGGTAAAAACCATGGGTTGTGAAACACCATGGATGAGAGAGATAAAATGTGCCATTAAGACATACCATGGAACAAAACCATGGGTTTTCAAATACCATGGATAGGAGAGGGTGGCCTCTCTATTTAACATTTTTATGATGAATGATAGAGGGTGGCCTCTCCATTTAATTGTTTAATAACCCATACATCTAATTTTAGAGCATATGACCCTTGAGATTTAGATCAAAGAAGGGCTATAGGGATGGTGAGAGAGAGGGTTGGGTGCGTGTGGTGGGAAAGAGAGAGAGAGAGAGGTAGGGTGTTATGTGTGATGTGGTGAGAAAGAGAGGGGATGAAGAGGGTTAGGGGTAGGGGAAGGATGAGAGAGAGAGAGAGAGAGAATTTAGGTTAATGGGGAAGGGAGGAGAAGAGGAATTAGAGAGAGAGAGAGAGAGAGAGAGAGAGAGAGAGAGAGAGAGATGTGGGAAGCTAGCATCGTGGGATAGATATCAAGTTTTTTTTCATTTATCTATATATAACAGATTAGGAAACAAATATCCAATCTCCTTAACCAAAACCAATTCCTTAAAGGAGATTCATAATAGAAACAACCAACCATTATTGGGGTTCTTAAAGAAAACAAGCCCTTGAACAAGGTGATCTAATGCTTATTATTTCATTGAATGTGAGAGGAGTAGAGGTTTCCTCTAAGCAAAAATCCATTAAGATATTGTTTAAATATTACAAACTCAATGTCATGATTTTTCAAAAGACCATGTGTCATGGTTCCAACGTATACCATGTTTTATGGTTCCAAAGGAATCTATGTCCAATCCACAAAGTTGAGAGATCATTATTTTTTCTATGCTAATGTTGATGCTAAAATTCAAGAGAGATTTTAATAGGAATTATCGTTTTGGTGTGATTAAACAACTACTTTTATTATTCTAGGTATTTTATTTAAATGCAGTTCAAAGACCCTATGAAACCCCTTTGGATTGGATAACCATTAAAGGCCTTGTGCACATAGGAAACCATTTTTGGATTTGGTAAAGAACAAGATTTACTTTTTGGATAAAATGTCATTGTTGGGAGATCCCTCACCTAACCCTAGGCTCTAGTGAAGTGTGGGTTTAGGTGGCTAGGCCTGATCCACTAGCTGATTACATTATTTTGTTATTTGAGAGTTTGAATATTGTTGACATTGTGCCACTAAATATATATCTCGCTAGTAGAAATTTCAAAAGAGGCAGAGTTAGAATCTCTAAAAGGTAAGATATATTTCTAGTGGTTAGGAATTTTTTGAAAGAAACTACAAGGTAAAAATTGTGCGTTGATATAGTTTGTGTCTCTCATCACCATAACATCTTTCTTTAGTTTGAGAATAATTCCATGGAATCAAGAGAAAAAATAGAAAGGGGCTATTGGTTCAAGGGCAAAGAAATAACATGATATGAATATCTAATATTTAACGGATGTAGACAAATTATTAAAACTATATTTAATTCATTACAAGTCTTCTCTCATGAATAGCTTGTCTCATTAAAATTAATTGAAGCTAGGAAAAAATTATTCTTGGATTAGGAAGAAGAGGAATACAGGCTTAAGAAAAAAGACACTTGCTTGGCTGAAGGTGATAGTATGGTTAAAAAATGTTAGTACCGTCTACGATATTGACTAACTAATGGATCCAAGGAAATTTCAGATGCATGAAAGGTCCAATATAAAATCCTCTTCAAGGAGCATAGGAATACAAATATTTCTGAATTAAAGAAAGTTGTACAATTATATCATATATATTGCAATAAAATAATTAACAAATATTTATATACAAATGTTAGTAAAGAAAACCTAAAGATTTTTTTGCACTCATTAATCAAATCTAAGAGGCTACACCTCAATGGTTGGAAAATGGAATTTTACTTGTGATTTTATGACTTCTTAGAAGAGGATATTGTCAAACTGTTTAAGGAATGAAAGGAAACTGGAAAGTTCCATGGTGCTCTAAACTCAACTTATATATCCCTCATTATAGATATGAACTAATTGTAATTCCTTCAACAAGTTTTGACCTATTTCACTCTGAAATCTCATCTACAAATTCATTTCAAAAGTGATCACCAACAGATTTAAAGCATTATTGCCCAATATTATTTTTGAAGAACACTTTGGCCTTCTGTCTAATAGATAGACTTATGATCAAGTGGGTACATCTTAGGAAGACCTACACTACATAAAGAAGGAAAAATTACGTATAATTGCTCTAAATATTGATTTGGCCAAGGTTTTTAATAAAGTAAGACAATAACATGTCAAGTTAATTCTCATTCAAATGTGAATAATTCTACATTCGGTCAATCCGATCTTAAGTTGTATATCCCCAGGATATTTCTTTTATTTTAATCAATACTTCTCCCTCGGGTATTTTTAACACTTCAAGAGGTATTAGACAGGGGTACCCTCTTTCACCTTTTTTGCTTCTTTTTGGAAGATGAAGGATTGATCCAATTTGTTAATGAATCCAAAAGGTGATTTTTCTTAATGGGGATAAAAGAAACATGCTCTATTTGCATCACTCATTTCTTGTTTGCCGATGGCACTCTACTATTTTACCATGATCCTTAATGAAAATTAATGTTTACAAAGGAATTGTGGATAGATATTATGAAGCAATTTCTATGATAATAAAAATAAATAAATGTCATATGCTTATCAATTGTTTGAAAACTGAATTAGAAAGGAATATATCTCTAGTTTTAAATATGAGCTCATACGCTCTAGACCAAAGAGTCAAACATATAGGATTAAATATAAAAACAAATGATTACAAATTTGTAAACAATGATGTGGTTATATAAGAAAATAAAACCCATGGTATCATGCTAGTATCACAAATGAATGTTTAGAGGAGGTAGGTTGGTGCTAGTAAAGTCTATCCCTAAAAGTATATCATTTCACTCAACTTCCATAACCCATATTCCCAAAAGTATTATGGAAAATATTATCAAAAAGTTATTTAGCTTCCTCTAGACATGCAACAAGGAAATTGAAGGAATCCCTTAAGAAAAATGATCAAACTTAGCTAAGAAAAAAGAAATAGGGAGAGGGGGTCTTAATAACATATAGATATTTTCCTCATAGATGGTTGCATAAACCATATGAATATATTATTCTTTAATGAATGTTTAGGGCATAAATTGATCAAGTTGAAATATTTCAGAGATGACTAAGGTGAATCTAGATCATTAAATAATTTTTTTTCTAACGTTGCTTCTGTTGTTTGGAAAGGTCTTGCCAATTTTTTTCCTATGATAGGAAACTGGGTAGCATGAAAAATTGGTAAATGAGGAAAAATGATATTAGGAGAGGATCCCTAGATAGAATGCAATGGTAATCATATACATTCCCTAGGTTGGAATGAGGAATCACAAGCTCAAGGTTGGGAAAGGTTCTCAAATATTACCTCCCAAGAAATACTTGGTTGGTGGACTTAGGCATGGAAAATAAAAATTTATTTGAATGTTTACGATGATAAGGAAACTGAATGGAAAAAATATATATATATATATATCACTACTTAAACATTAATTTCTGGTAAATCCAATCAAGAAGGCTTCAGTTAAAATGGTCTAAAACTAAAGAAACATGAATTCTAATAGCTAATTGGGATATGAAGTTAAGACCAATGAACACTTTAAGGAGAAAGCGATTAAGTGTGGGGAGTTGAGATGGAATCTAGAAGGACCCTTGAAAACAATAATATTTCTTTGGTTATATGTATCTAACAAAATTCTTACTTGGAACAATTCTAAAAAAAAGAATTGGAATGGGTCAAGCAAATGTGTCGTTTACAAAGATAATAATAAACTAGTGGATTACTTGTTACATCACATTTCTCTTATTAATTTGTATGTGGAAAGAAGTACTGTACTAACTAGACAACTCAATCCATTGACATAAAGACTCTCTCTAATTTGATTTAAAAAATTGATCAATGAAGCTTCTACAACAATTCACATAGCCCTACCTTGTTATATTCTTTAGGGGTTGTGGCTCGCCAAAAATAAGATTATATTTGAAGGGCATAGCTTGTCTATTAGTTAGGATACCATAATATTAGATTTTCTTATCCTTAATGTTTGAATGAACAAAAGAAAAATAATTAAGCATTAAAAAACCATCATTGTTAAGTATTAAAAACCATCATATTTGTATTTTCCTTGATGTTTTTTAATGTAATGATTATAAAAAAAAGTCTATATATGAGTAAAATAGAGACATAATATTTCTAAATAACCATCACTACTTTCATTTGAAGTAAAATACATACTTGAATACTGACAATAGAGTCTAATTTTATCCATTATTCTTCTTAGTGAAAACAACTAAAAAAAAATGATTCAAAAGACAACCCGTTACAACTAAAAACAAATGATTCAAAAGACAACCCGTTATTAGAGATTCAAAACTAAATATAGATTAGACTAATTCCATTTGTATATCACAATTTTTTCTTTTTCTTTTTCAAGAAGAAAAAACATGTCCTTGTTATTCAGATTGAATCAAAGGGCATTATTACATTCAACCGCAGCGTTATGGCCTCAATACAAACTGCCCACCCAGAGATTCCATTGGGAGGAAAGGCACATATAACCAAAGACATGACCCATCACAAAACTGTCTCATCATGTGATGAAGACTGTCCCAACTTTCACATTAATCGAGAGCCAATAAAACTCTGATCAGCGTTCTAAAGAGAAACACTTAACTAGCTAAAGACAGCTGCAATGAGAGGGGAAATAACCCTTCAGAAAACTATATCAAAATATATGAATAACCAGTGAGACCATAGAGAGAGGAAAAACCCTCTAACCAAGATCAAAAGAGCTGAAAAAAGTCTTTAAAAACCATAAGATTCCCAACAAATTCCATTATGCAGCCTTTCCCTTGGGGAAAAGAAAGTGCCTTTTTAGAAAGAACGTCAGCTGTCTTGTTGTGCTCTCGATAAATGTGAGAAAAGGACAGATCCTGGAAGCTAGAGGCTAGATTTTTAGTCTCCCTGCACCAATGAACAAGTTCAGGTGGGGAGAGAGCAGTTGATCCCTTTGCCCAATTGATGATTACCTGAGAATCATCGTAAACGTGGACAAGGGGGATCCTCATCATATGGGAAATATGAAGGAGAGCTCAGAGGCTGAGTAGATCCACCTTGGTATTAGTGCCATGTCCGACTCCCAACGAAAACTCAAAACAATGAGAGTCATTGAGAAAGATGCAAAGGCCAGCACCAACAATCCTATTATTTGAAGCACCATCGATGAATCCGCAGGGAAATGACTTGACAGGTGGATTTCCAATTTTTCTGCTTCGAGCTTTTTTGGAAATAGCCCTATGAAATGGAGTCTGAACAGTCGAAAAAATTTGCTGAATAATGTCCTGAATATTCCTTTTTTTCCCTTCAAAAGCCGCCCGGTTCCGAGCTTTCCATACAATCCAAATCATATTAAAGAGTAGCAGAAAGAGAGGCAAGCTCTTAGGAATCTTACCAACCCAGCCATTGAAGATATCAGCTGAAGGTATGCCTGAAATACATACTTGAATGTGGAAATAGTCAACTATAAAGTCAGCCACAGTTTTCCAAAACCAACAGTAGGAGAAAAGGTGATCAACAGATTCTTCATTTGACCAACAGAGGGGGCAAATACCAGGTCCCGAAAAACCCCTACACTGCAGGTTATCCCAGGTGAGAATACAATTGCGAAGAACAAGCCAAATGAAGCATGAGATTTTGGATGGTAGGGCCTTGTGCCATACAGGAGTGCTGTCACCCACAGTAACCGAGCGAGAGGAAGAATAAAAGATACAGTCATAGGCCTCCCTGGAAGAAATAGTATCCTTACTTTTATTATAAGTCCAAACAAGTTTATCAGAGCTATCGGTTAATCAAATGCCAGCAGCAGAGAGATCATATATAAAATCATTCCATATCGATTCGAAGGAGCCACCAAGATCAAGATCTCTAGCAGAGTACCAATATTGCTGCGCATTTGGACAGGTATTGTGAACTTGTGACAACGAGCAAATATTTAAATCTGCCAGGTACGTTCTCAGCTCTTCCGGGAATGAAAAAGGGGCAACCGATCCCACTATCGGGTCAATCCCCAAAAAGATACTATCGCCATTACCAACCTGCCATGACAGGTGCTTACCCATCCAAGGTAGGACCTGAAGGAAACCCCTCCAGAAAAGTGAAACATTACGTGAGCCAAATGATTTGTTCCTGAGCCAATACACAACCGATAGACCCTTTAAATATTTCGATTGAAGGACCTAGAACCAAAGTCCTTATGAATAGAGGACTCTCCAAAATACATTCAGGCGCAGTGCTTGATTAAACCAGGGGAGATTTTTATACCCCAACCCCCAGCTGATTTTGGCCGCGAGAGATCATCCCAATTTGACATATGATACTTAAAAGTAATGTCAGAGGAACCCCAAAGAAAATTGAACATAGTACTCCTGAGCTTCTGGAGGATAGAACAAGGAAGAGGAGCTAATCCCATCCAATAAACCGGGATGCTGGAAATAATAGCATTGACAAGTACTAGTCTCCCTCCAAGTGACAGATATTTATAAGCCCAAAGACCAATCCTCTTTTCAAATTTTTGCAAAAGCCAGTGCCAGTCAGCCACTCTATAACTCAGAGGCTTCAAAGTATAACCCAAGTATGTTAAACCAGACTGTAAAGGAAGCATATTATAAGGCAGAACAGCCCTGAAATCATTGAGACTGCCATCATTAAAATTGTGGTATAGCATACATGATTTGTCAGAATTAATCCTCATGCCTGAGGCTTTACAGAAGGTATCAAGAAGGACCTCAAAACCCAACCAATCCTGGAGGGTACCAGCACCCGTGAGAATGACATCATCCACGAAGAGGAGGTGAGAAAGAGTAAGGGAAGGCGAGATCCTTATACCCCTGATGAGACCATTATCCCTGGAATCCTTAATGAGCAGGCTGAGACCTTCAATGACCAAAATGAAGAGAAGGGGGGATAAAGGACAGCCTTGCCGGATTCCATGAGTGGATGGAAAGAAGCTGGAAGGGGTCCCATTAACCAAGACTGCAAAGTTTGCAGTAGAAATATAGCTCATAATCCAGTTAACAGTGAGGAGGGGAACACCAATTTGTATTAAAATAAGTCTGATATAAGTCCAGTCAACACGGTCAAAAGCCTTGGTGAGGTCCAGCTTGAGTACAAAAGCACAGGAATTCTTGATTTTTATTGAGTGAAGTACTTCCTGAACTATACCAATAGGCTCAGTAATTTGGCGGTCTTTTAGAAATCCGAACTACTCTTGCGAGATACCTAAGTCAAGAAATGGTTTAAGTCTACCAGCAATGACCTTTGCAATGAGCTTATAAAGAAGATTACATAAGGAGATAGGTCTGAAGTCGGCAAAAGAACGGGGATGATCCTTCTTCGGAATAAGAGCAATAAAGGTGGAGTTCAGGGAGGGAGGAATGTGACCAGAAATCCTAGTCGAGTCCACCATCTGTACCAAGGTGGGACCTAAAAGGTCAAAAAAGTGAAGAAATAATTCCACCGTCCACCCATCTGGCCCCGGACTACGATCTTTATTGAAAGACTTGAGGGAGACTTCTATCTCCTTCAGAGAAACCTGAGAAGTAAGGCATGAAGAATGCTCGGAAGGAATCATCCTGGGGAAGTGTGAAATCACTTTGAGCTGATGCTCAAGACAGGTAAGACCCTCATCCTTAAATATATTCTCAAAATAAGATTTGACAAGTTCCTTTAAAGGGCCCTCATCATCGATGACATTTCCCTCACCATCTTCCAGCAACCAAATCATGTTGTGAGTCCTTCTACCGGAGGCAATCATGTGAAAGAATTTTGTATTAGAGTCCCCCTGTAAGGCCCACTTAAGTCTGCTCTTTAGTTTCCAAGAGAGCTGATAATGGTCCAAGATTCTCTGTCTTTCAGCACTAAGACGAGAGAGAAGGGTCATTTGCTCGTTTGAGAGAATGCCTTTGAAAAGGATGGACTCAATGGCCCGGTCCAGGTGCTTGGATGCCGAGACAAGACTAGCAGACTTTTCCTTTATCCAACACTTAGAATCATATTTGAGGTTTCGAAGTGTCAAGCAGAAATCCTCGATGCTAGAAAGATTGTTCACATTCGAATTAAGTGACCACCAGTTGTGGAACCAGTCAAGAAACTCAGAATTTTCCAGCCACGATCGATTGAACTTAAAGGGATAGTTAAAAGGGCCTTTGGGGGCATTCCACTCAAAAAGAATAGGAAAATGGTCGAAGATGATGGAGCATTTAGTCTAGGAATGAAAGGCCCCAAGCAGGGGGAGAAGGTCTTTTGATATAAGGAACCGGTCAAGGCGTTTGCAGATGCCATCCTCACCAGCATGACCATTGCGCCAAGTTGGGCCAGCCGATTGGGGGGCAACATCCACCAGGCCAACAGAATCAAAGAGTGCCAGAAAGTGCTCAGAGTGATGGTCCAAAGAGGCCTTACAACCCCAAATCTCTGAGGAGTGGAGTGTGAGATTGAGATCTCCTGCCAGCACTAGATTAGGTAGATTTAGAAGACCACCATGAAGGGTCTTATCCCAAAAGGCAACTCTGTCCCTGTAGGGGCCGTAGACATTCAAGATGTGGATAGGATTGGGAAGTCCTCGAAAGGAGGCATAAAGTAAGATGCCAGCAAAGGTATGAAAAGCCCTACATTTAATCTTAAGAGGATTCCAGGAAGAGAGGAGGCCACCCGAAAGACCCCGGGCACTAATTGCACAGTATTCCCAGTAGGGTAAGATTTTCGAGAAAGAAAGCAGGGCCGGCAAATCAGTGCACATAGTTTCTTGAAGTAGAATGAGGTCCGGATTTAGAGAGTTGATGAGGGTACGGAGACCAAGTGACTTGGGCCTGCCTCCAAGGCCACGAATATTGAGGGAGAGAATAAGCATCAAGACAAGTCCAGTGGGGGAGAACTCGCTCTAAGACCCCAAGAAGAAAGATCAAGGACATCATCCTCTAACCGAACAGATAGTGGAATATACAGAGGAGAACCCGAAGAAGGAACTAGGGGCACCCGTTTCCCCTTTGGTTTTCTGATAGTGACATTAGCGAATCTGATAGAATTTAGCGGGAGGGTGGAAGAGGAGTGAGGAGTTGAGGCTGGGAAAATGGAAAGAGATTTTTTGAGGGAAGGGTCTGAGAAAGAGGGGGAGGATGTGGGGCTGTGGTGAGGGGGAGCAGTATTAGGAGGTGGGATCGGGGGGGAAAAGGTGGAAGGAGGAGGGCCCCTCAGGGGGGAATTAGAAGGAGAAGGATTCGAAGGTGGAGGGCGAGAAGAGAGGGGGGGGAATTCCACCAGAGAGTCTAGTGCCAGTGTACTCGAAGGATTAATCTCAACATGGGGGACTAGTGGATCCGGCACTGTTATAGAATTTGCCAGAGGAGCATCCGGGGGAGTAGGGACCTGAACAAGGGCACCGGGAGAGCCAAGAACCGAAATTTTTTTATGGGATTGGATAAGACTGTCAACTGCCTCAAAAAAAGATTCAGGAACATTTTCCACAGGGGGAGAGGACTCAGATAATGTACCTGAAAAAGTATGTCGAGAATCCAATTGACGAACCAAAGGCGAGGGGGATCGGTACTTACTGGAGTCCGAGCGACAGTATTCAGTGATCCTATGTGGACAAGAGTGCCTGAGGTAGCCCATAGAACGACAGATGCTACAACGAAAAGGTACATGAAGGTAATCAAGTCTTTGAATCAGTAGCCATTCATCACATAATAGTTCAATCTCCATAGGCAGGCCACGGGAGATGTCCATCTCCACCATGATCCGAGCTATCCATTTTTCATACGCTTGAAAGAAGTCATCTTCTACAGAGACAAAGTGTCCAATAGTGTTTCCAATCCCCTCCAGTATGGATTTGCTCCATAGAGGAAACGGGAGCTGCAGCAAGAGAACCCAAAGGTGACGTTTATTGATTTTTTCCTTGAGGGGGTCAAAGTTTGTGTGCCAACGACCGAGCACCAAAGAACCCTTACCAACACACCACATACGCTCCAAGACCCGAGTACAGTGTTCAGGGTCGAGAAAAACGAATACGATCCAACCCCTGGAGAGAAGGCTAATGGTCGGAACGTAGTCAAATAATGGCTTCCAGTGCTCCGAGGCCCATGAAACCCAAGAATGTTTATCCATCTTGCAGTACTACATATGCCCAATCAGGGCACGAGAACACAGAGTGGAGACATGATCAAGGAATATATCATGTCCCAGAACATACTGAAACCGTTCTGCAGTGGCCTTAATTCGCTTAGATTTTCGTTTCCGATGATAGTGCATCGAATCCCCAGGGTCCACCATCCCTTGGAAGAACCAAAGACAACCAAAATTCCAGGGGGGAGAGCCAGTAAATCACCCAGAAGAGTACCCCTAGGCCCAAGAATAGAAGGCCGAGACAAAAGAAACAAAGAGCTGACCACAGTAGCCCACAGCAAAAAACCAAGGGCAAATGTCAACGGCGATAGGAGGAGATGACAGGAGCAAAGCCCAAGGTGACAAAAGCAAAGTCACAGACAAATAAAAAACAATAAGAGGAGATACAAGAATGCCAAACCCAATGATGGTGGAGCAAACCACATAAACCCTCGTCAGAAAGGACCCAAGAGGCGAATGTCAACGGCCAACATGACCGGGGAAATGGTGACGAAAGCGAAAGAACCACAGACAAAAAAAAAAGAAGGGGAGCCATAAATCAACCCAGTATCCTAAAAAACCGGAGCCGAGAAACCCATGCAAAGGTGGTGGGTAAGACGTCAATATACCACATCTAACCGAGGCCACAGCTGAAAACGATGCCCTTCCCACTTTTTTGTTAACGCTTGGTTGGTACTAGTCCCCCATTGAAGGGGAGGGACTCCAAGCCAGGCCGCAAAACCCCAACACCATCGACCTTTGCATATACCCCAGCAGTTAGGCAGAACAGAAAACAAGGTCCTGTAAGGAGAGAACCCAGCAAAGAAACAGGCAAGAGAAAACAAAGACAAGACCCCAAAAAGCAAAGCCTACAGAGAAACAAGGACACTGATAGTTCCTTCACAATGTAAGACCCACAATCCCCAGAGCCAAACGGGATAGGGTGCTCCATAGCAGAGCATGGAAGGAGATAGAGACCGCGCAAAGGTACAGGAGGTGCAGAAAGACAGAGAAACCCTCGGTCGCCATTTCCCTCGCCCTCGAATAATGAATGGTATTTAGTTTGTGAAGTGCGATGTAGTCTTCTTATCTATGTATAGATAACTCCTCCATGACTTCAATCACACCATATCACAAATTTTTCTTATAACCACTTTGGTTTTGTATCCTTCAATCACATGTGCAAAATGCGTTTTGATTTTATAATCTATTCACTATAAAAAGTGAATTTGTTTTTATCTCATCCACTTACATCTACATAAAGTTCAACTTAAAAAAAGACTTACCTTTTGTATCAAAATTTTTCTTGATCTTTGAAGAATAAGGGGAATTTATTTATACTTGATTTCTCTACATTTTATGTTGATGTTTTAAATGCATGAATGAAGGGCAGGTAGGCCCAATCTATTTTGAAAGATTATTATAGTATATACATCCTAATAATTTAAGATACAAAATGGTTTTGAACTTTTTCTTTCATGAAATGATAGGCTAAGCTGATGAATATTTTTATTTTAAATTTAAAATATCAATAAACTAAGCATAAGAATGATAGAAAATAAAATAAATACATATGAAAAATGATAAAAAAAAGTTTATTTTTTAATTTTACATAAATATAATTTTACATATAGCATTTTCAACGTCAACTATGTATACATGTAATCGACTAAATTTATTGACATCTTCATTTTCTACATATGTCTGACGATACAGAACTTCTTCGCATACCTTCTTAACTTATTACCAATTTCTCATTAAAACTATGCTTAAACCCTTACAGCCCTAAAACTATGCTATAGACTCCTTTTATTTCCACTGGTACACCAAATCTATTGGTATGAGAGTCCACATCAGGCTAGTCGGTCAGCAATGCAAATCTACTTCAAGAATTACAGTACGGGAAGACGAGGAGTTGGAACAGCAAAGAGTGGATGTGCCCTTGTTACTGTAAGTCCGTGATTTTCTTCAGACATGTCCAATTTCGATTCATTCATGCACTCATCTGGGAGACGCCAGTTGAAGCAGTGCAAGAGCTGCGCCACAGCGAACTCTACAATAAGCATTCCCAATTGCTGTCCGGGACATCCTCTCCTGCCAGCTCCGAACGGAATCCACTCTAAGTTTTGCACTTTTGCGTCTAGGAACCCTGCTTCCATGAATCTCTCCGGCTTGAAACTTTCAGCATCTTCCCACAACTTCGGGTCCCTTCCAATTGCCCATATGTTCAACACAAGCCGAGTTCCCCGGGGAATTTCATAGCCCAACACACTGCAATCCTCCATAGATGAATGTATAATGGAAAGCGGCCCGGGCGGGTGGAGTCTAAGCGTTTCTTTCACCACAGCTTGTAAATAAACGAGAGAAGGCAGATCAGATTCTTGTACCATACGCTCCAATCCAACTACATGTTCCAGCTCGTTCTGAAGCTTCTTCTGCACTTGAGGGTTTCTCAGCACTTCTGACATTCTCCACTCTATGCTTGCAGCCGTTACGTCCGAACCGCCGAATAGCATATCCTGCCAACAAAACAAATCCAAAACAATGTCAAGATCATCACCGTAACATATTTGATTTAAGACATTGAAATTTAAGTATAAGATAGAGATTAATCTATACATAGAGGACAGATTTTATATTGTCTCGCGTAATTTAGAACTGATCCATATCTTCATCGGCAGACGCAGCAAGCAAAACATCCACAAAATCGGGCATGACGTTAGGGTTTTTCTGCGGCGAAGCGTGTTCCTCTACTATTTTGTCGAGCAAGTCATCTTGTATCCTATGTATGTTCTTCAATCGAGGGTTCAGACCTTGAAGATCCATCCAGCCCAAGTATGGGATGTAATCTCCGATGTTAAAATAACCTGCTAACCTAAAGGTTTCCTTGATCATTGAATTGATTCCCATGCCGCCAATTAAGTCGTCATCAGAGTACTTTTTACCGAATGTCATCCTGCAGATTACATCACTCCCAAAGGCTGACACGATCTTGCTAAGGTTTACAGGAAGATAGCCTCCACCATCTGAATTAATAGCGCGAATCATCGCAGAGACTTCTTGATCTCTAATGAGGCGGAAGGAATCTATGCGTCTGGAGCTGAGCAACTGTGAAACGCAGAATTTACGCATTAGCTTCCAGTAACGACCATACGAAGAAAATACAACGTCAGAAGAATTATACCACAAGTACTTAGTGGCTGTTGTTTGAGGTCTGCCGGCGAAAACTATATCATGAGTCTTGAGAAACTCCTTGGCCATTTCTGGAGAGGAGACGACTAATGTGAGAGGTCCCGGAGGCAACCTCAATTTTCTTCCCCGAAAGAAGAAAGCCAATGCGGC
>LPNX010490183.1:22344-43650 GCA_001517045.1 Pseudotsuga menziesii | reverse complement strand
AAGTGGTAATATTTATTGTATTACAAGACATGTTGTGGAAAGGGGGTCTAGTTTAAGTGGATATTAGGGATGGAAATTGAAATAGTAAGAAGAGATTCTGTTTTGATTCAAGGATTAGATTTATGGAGGTTTTTGCTTAAATGTGTAAAACTCCATGCAAAAGGATACTTTGGAATCACTGCTTAATTAAGATATCAACTTGGCGAGGGGTTGTAAGTTTCGGCTAAGGAAAAAGGAAACAACTACCCATGTGAAGTGGTTGAAAAGTCAAAAGAAGTGCACTCTCCTATGGGATTGATACTGCATAAGGAAGTGTCGAGCGAGGAGACTGTGAGTATCATGGCATACTCTAAAAATAAGGTAAGAATTTTGTCTCTATATGGAATTTTCGTTCTACGGATAATAAGTAAATCCATCTAGAGATTCAACATATCCTAGAAAGAGTTTTAGAACCTCCTCTGAATTTCGTAATTCGTTGCAATTAATTAAACATAATTTTCATCTCTTTCAACTTTAATACTCTACTGGTCACTATGTTAAACTTTTATCTAACTTTAACGCTCTATTGGTCACTGCTTCGAAAACATTAACGACAGAGTGATGCGTATGGGTGCACGGATTCTGGAAAGTAATATTGTGAAGGATCACCCTATTCAGTGCACTTCAGGGGTGATTGCATGCGTGCATAAATGCGGTGAGGGAGTCCAAACGAATTGGTCCCTCTTCTTGTTGAACCAACTGATTGAGGATGCGATCGCAGTTCAGGCCAGGGAGAGGCCCTTCACTTATAGTTGGCTATTGATCTTAATTGCATTGGTAGCTTGGATGGAGCCAGAGGATTACCAAAGAATGATGGTTGAAGCTGTTGAGGTGTGCAAAGGTGCACGATGTCAAAACTTGTGGTGGGTAGAGGAGCCTGGTCGACAAGCTGATTGCGTGATCCACTTTTGGGTCTACAGGAAGGCATTACAAGAAGCAGTGGTTAAAGCTCCAAGATTATCAGACACAACAACAGTGAAATATCAGGGAATTATGTGGTTCACCATCAAGCTGCATACTATTCATATCTAGGCTAGGAACGACACTAACAACAATGGATGCTAGAAATAGAAAGTGTAGTTTTGCAGGATTTCACGTCGATTAGTACTGAGTCATGGGCCAGGAACGTTCAGGTTCTCCCGACTGAAATCGATGCTGGACGAGAGGATGTGAAATCCTCACTGTAGCAACTGCAGAGCGTTGCGTTGGACATCAACAAACTATCAGCTCAGATGCTAGTACACATGCAACAGGTCACAAAGTAGGATTTGGTAGATAGACAAAAGGAGCTCAACAACTAGTACTTATGGTCGCAGACTGAAGAAGAAGCGATGAAGAAGGAACTTGAAGAATTACGACGGGTAAAGGAGCAGTTGAAAGCAAATAAACTGCAGGATATTGCAACATTGAAGACAATGCAAGAGGATCTGAAGAAGAAGACTGCTGTAGAAATCACTGAATTGAAAAAGGAAACCGACCGCCTTGTTATTGAGAAGCTAAAGTTCTTCACCAGTCAGGGGCAAGTAGAAAAGGCCATTACAAATTCCTGCCAGTACATCCACGAAATCACAACAGATCTAGATGCAGTTGGCAAGGCTAAGAGACTTGGAGAATTCATCGCACAACTCCAGTTAGATCACATCATATTAAATTCTATGGTTCACCCAGAGACACCACCAGAGTAGGTTCCAGAAAGGAAGAGTGCTATTGAAGAGATTGCGGCACAATTTGATGACATGGAGAAAGATGCAAAGAAGGTCATGGAGGAAACAACACAATTTTGGGGTAGTGTCATTCAAGATGAGCAGCTTGATCAACTCACCAAGTAGTTGCAGGAAGCCGAGACCCAGTTGGAAACATTGAAGACGGTGTTAAGGAAAATGCCACAAATTGTGTTGATCAAACAATTTGCAGAACTAAAGGAGCTCCAGCAGTGAGTTGTAAAGGCATAGGAGCGACAGCGGAAACGCAGTGACCAACTCGATGAGTTCCAGGAGATTGGTGCACAACTGCCAGGTGTTATACACCTGAATGGCACCTCTCTGTCCGAGTGCTGATATCCCTCATGTCGGCACACAAAAGGACACTTATGGATTGAGGTTGCCTAGATTCACTATACCTTGGCTCATGATGAAGTACATTCCCTATATACCCAGCTAGTTACTTTCCCATTTTGCCATGTTGAGTTGTATTCGCGACTCTCCATATTGACAACTCGCGCATCATTCGCGAGTCTCCTATATAGCAAGTCGCGAATCATTGTATTCGGGGGTTGCTCTTCTATAGAGTCACGTATCATCCGCGGGTTGCTCTACTACAGACCCGCGAATGGTTTCCTCAACATTAAAACATAAAACCACGCGCTAATGGAGGATTAGTTATGTCATTTACCTTAATCCTCTTAACTGTTGTAACCTCCCTAACCTTTGAGAACTGCCTGATTTCACCCATATAAATACAGGCCTTGGGGAGGATATTTTTAGTAACACTTGGAGAGAAAAGTTATGCTGTGGATTGGCTACTGAAATCTTTGGAGCAGCAGAGAACTCAGAATCCTTTGGTGACAGAGGAGTCCTTGTCTCAGGCATTGGGTTGTACCCTAAACTCTTTCTATTACTGTTAATAAAGAGATTACTTCTTCCATATGTGTTTCATATCTTGTAGTTTGATAAATGTTTACATCTCAGTATTATATGTGATTTATCTAACCTGCTAATACATATATGAATCATATTTCATTTGGAAGAGTGTTCTTTGACAGGTGAAGGAGGAACTATCCTGGAGACTTTGGAAGTGGATCAGAGAGGAAGAAGATAGCAAGGACCAGCCTTCGTTTAATACAAGTAAGTCCTTCTACTTTACTATTTCCTATTCTGTACTTCATAAGTCAAATTGTCTGCAAGTGAATGAGTATGTTGGTAACCCCCAGACCTAGGTTATTAGGTATATTATTTCGTACAACAAAACTGGCGACTCCGCTGGGGATAGCCTAGTTTGCTGTAGGTCCTTTTCTGCCTTCTTGACCAATTTTGCTTGATAGTTGTCTGTGATTTTTATCCTGTTTCTTAATTGCTTCAGTACTTGAAGGTCTTTGGGTTTTTTCTCTGTGTTTGAGAAATTTTTTATACCCATTCGTGGGTTGTCCTTCTGGATAGTCGCGAATCAAAAGTTGCATTCACGGGTTGTTGTATTAGACAGTCGCGCATCATTCGCGAGTTGTCTTTATAGACAGTCGCGTATACACCTGGAAACTGTGATTTTTAAGTAAGAGTTTGCTTGTTCTTTTACTTGTTATATTTCCTTTTTCCTGTGAAGACTTTCTTTAGGGGTGCTGTAGTGTTGTTTGAGTCTCTTAGGTGATCACATCTTAGTGCTTTTTGAAAGCCCTTGAGTCCTTTTTTACTTGTTCTATTTACTGTTTGCATCTTGAAGTGTCCTGGCTTGTTTGGGTAGTTGGTTAAGTGTCTGTAGTCCGGATCAGTGATCAGGATATTGGGCTCTGTCTTTTCCAGTCTGTTTACTGTGAGTTGCTGGTTTACACTTACCTTATAAGTCTGCAGTGGTTTTTGTGTCATTGTTGGCACCCAAGCTAGGGATCCTAGCCTACTTATTTTGTTGGTTTTTGGTCCTGTCTACCTGTCTACTTCAGTTTGTAGCTTTCATACAGTTTATAAAGTCAAGTTTACTCAAGCATACTGCATTTTAGATGCACAGTAGTTTTTTTTTGAGCATTTCTTAAAGTGGAAAAACAAAACATAGTTAATCTTTTGCATTCTAGTTTTTGCATAAGTAGTGTTTGATTTTCAGTTTAAAGAATATTATCTCAGAAAAATACAAAAACATAGGTTTAGTTTCTCTTATTAGTGCTTTTGATTCATCAATACATATTTGAAAAAATGAAAAGAAGTTTATTTTATAGTGATAGTTTTCTTTGAATGCACTTTTAATTTCATTTACTTTCTGCTGAGTCAAAACACCATACAGTCCATCACATCCATTTCCTTTGAGTAAGAAACCAGCCCTTTAAAATAAACGATTAATTTAAAATTTATTAGCAAGTTTTTATTTCTAGGGCCTTTTCACCTACTAGCATAGGCTAGACTTGTGGGCTAGGGAGTGTAAACTTCCCACAAGTTATAAACTCAGACGTAGTGGACTATTCTTTAGGTAAATCCTTGATTCTATCGCTGTATCTGGGAAGCTCCTCTCAAACGGGAGTTAAGCACTAGGCCGCGTGGAGACTTGGACAGAGGAGATAGCCCTCCGAATCCTTGTCAAAACGTAACCCAGGAATTTTGCGCATCTGGGGATTCTGTCCTAGACAGAGTTTCGGGCTCAGCTACCCTGCCCATGCGTATGAGTTCGGTTGACGAATGTCCCCCCCAGACAGTAGGTATTGTCAAGGTAGCCTTAGTCTCTTGTCTTTTTAGGGCTCATACCCACGTAAACCGGAAGGTTATTTCTGGTTCACCTTGAACGGACTTGGAAGGTAACCCTTGTGGAACGTGTAGGAGGGCAGTTGGGTGATTCCTCTGCTTGTGCCTAAGAACCCCTCAAGGATGCCAAGTAACTGTTCATCGGCTTTCTTCGGGAAAGCATATCTTTATAGCCTGGTGTGATTTCTTGAGACTTTAGGAATTTTTTAGTGTATGCTCTGTGGTTTGCTTGTGTTTAGTTGGCCTTAGGGTGTGATTAGTTAAAGTCTTAATTCTGGAGGACCAACTGCTTAGAAGGTCAAGAAGGTTGAGAAACCTTCCTCCTCTCACCACTTTGGAGCCTCCACCTTTACCTCAAAGGCGGAGATTAAGCACAGGCGGTTATTTTGAGCCAGTAGGAGTAAGCGAGGTTCTTGGTGAACCAGATTTAACCGCTAACCGCTTTGACTTAGATACAATTGAGGTAGAAGAATTGCAAACTGACGAGTTTGCAAGTAATTATAATACCCCCTTGATTGATTTGAATGATCCAGTGATCGTGCAGGTTAGACCTTTTAGTTCACCAGTGTTAGGTGTCCCTCTAGGTAGAGTCATGTCTTCTTCGGGAGAAAGTCCATTTTCCTTCACCTCAATCCTTCCGGTTGAAGGGGTACTACCTCCCCCAGTTAGTGCCCCTAGATCTAGTTTACCTTCCATACCCTTAACTCCAGCAAGCCGGGTGGTCCAACCACCGGTTTACTCGAACATTGGAAGTACATCTGGTGATATGGTTACTGGGATTCCCAGTGTACCTACAATTCCTTCTTCCTTCCCTTACACTACCCAGAGTGGTCTGGTGGGGTCCTCGGCCTTTGTCCAAGGATTCCCTTGGAATGGGGGGCATATCCCCCCATCCAGTCCATACGTAGGTCAACCTCCTTCATATGTAGGAGTGCAGTTTGGAAGCAACACCTCTTAGGGGCAAAACTTCCAAACCCCTATTTCGGTCCCATACACGAGCTCTCCCTTCTCTTTGTTTAGTGGAGGGATACCTGCTACAGTCTTTCAGACCCCTACTTCTATGGGGATGGCCCGAACAACTTACACTGCACCTCCCACCCATAATCCAGTGGCCTACGGATGGAATCCGTTTCAAAGCAACCTTCCCACTTCACAACCGGTGTCTGGGGGAAACCCCTCTTTTACCTTTGGGCATTCGGGGGCAGGACCCTCGAATCCCCAAGTTGGCACATCTAGTACTCCGGTTAGGCCCAAACTTCCTTTTCTGGCAACTTTAAACTTGCCAGACTTGTCAAAGTTGATGAATGATCCAGTGAGGCATGACCCCTTGTGGCCACCTGTTCCCACCAAATTGCCCTCGGATATCCCTAAATTCGAAGGTAAAGCTGGTGAAGATCCTGGGGCACATGCCACCACCTTCCATTTATGGTGTTCTTCCAACTCATTGAATGAAGATTCAGTGAGATTAAGGCTGTTCCAGAGGACCTTGACGGGCATTGCAGCAAAATGGTATATCGAATTGCCTTTTGCTTCCTTTAGTAGCTTCTGGGACTTGGCTACTACTTTCCTTAGCCACTTTCAGCTTCCAGTCCGATACGATTTCGGAACAGACTTGTTTTCCACCTTTAGACAAAACAAGGCTACACATATCTCGGACCATATCCAAGAATGGAGGAGGAGAAAGAGCCTTATCAAAGCCACCATCCCTCTTGAGTTTTTATTAGAATGGTTCCTTAAATCATTATTGCCCTATATATCTAAGGATGTTTCTACATCAGGAGTGACTAGTGAGGAAGAAGCCATACTCAGGGCCCAGCAGTTAGACTTGATTTATTCATAGTCTGGGATCTTATACGAGATCATCCCTGAGGCACCAAGGCCTTCTCATGAGGCTGAGAAACCCAATCCTGGACCCCATGCCGATGGTGTGGTTGGGTCCATCAGTTCTCCCACTCTAGAGTCTTTGACAAAACAACTTCACCAATTGTCTGTCAAATAGTCTACGGTGGAGGCAACGAAGGCTTCCCCCTCTCCCCAAAATGCAAATGTCTTTGCTCAAAATTCTCAAAAGGGCAATCAGCAGCCCGGTGGTAAGAAGAAGAAGGGAAAGAAAGGAGAGGGAAACCAAAACCAAAACAAGCCCAAGCCCACAAACAATGCTGATGGGGGCAAGAAAGATAAAAAGAAAGTCAAGTTTCCTTGTAAGTTGTGCCAAGGAGACCATTTGACCCACCTTTGTCCCCTCATGGAACAAGCTCAGAAGCTGTTAAAAACTCAACCGACAGCTGTCCTAAAGGATCCTTTTCCCCAAGGACAGAATTCTGCGTCAGCTTCTACTGTAGTAGGGGGCATTCAAACTGCTCCTGATCCTAATTATATCAACATGGTCAGATCCTCAACTTTGTTGCAAACCAGGAACAAGAACTATGAGAAGGAGACTCCTGAGACGGGTAAAGCTGTAGGTGAACCTTCCAACCCACTCACTATAGAGAAACCATTGGAAATAATGCCAAAGATACCCAAAGGTGTCTTTAGGAAGACTTTGCATAATCCCAATAGGGATGCTTCCAACTACTCAGTGGTTGAAGACCTAGCTCAAACCCCTTGTGCAATGTCGGCTTTGGAGGTGCTTCAGAGTTGTCCCGCCCAACGGGATGCCCTCTTAGTAGCTCTAGGTAGCATGGACTCTTCAAGTCTCATGGCGAAGCTTTGTTTGTCTAATGTCAAAATTTGCCTCCCATACCATGTAGCCCTATCCATAGATGTTTTCCATGGTGGTAAGACCATTGGACGAGCTGTTGTTGATGAGGGAGCCTCTACATGTGTCATGTCCCTGGCCTACTGGAAAGCTTTAGGATCCCCAGAGCTGGTCCCATCAACCACTTTACTTACTGCTTTCGATGGAAGGTATTTCCGTCCACATGGTATCTTGCCAGCTTTCGAGATTAAGTTGGTAGGCAAAGCGGTGTCTGTTGAAGTTGGAGTGATTGATGCTCCCTTGGACTATAATTTGCTTTTGGGTAGGAATTGGACTTATGCAATGACTGCTGTTGCATCGGCTGTTCTTCGTGTCATAGTATTCCCACATGAGGGCAAGTTGGTTACTGTTGAACAACTTGATTTTACTTGAAAGGGACGTTTAGAGTCTAAGGATTCCAATGTACCATTGGTTGATCGGAGCAAGCCTACTCAGAGCTTGGGGGCTGGATTGTATGCATCTTTAATGGGCACCTTTGATATCCCAGCCCCAATTAACTATATCGGTTCCACTAGTGTGGGGAATTCCATCACTTCGGTGGTGGATAGGACTGATCCTTGGGTTCTCCCAACCCCCCAAGAACCAGAAGTGCCCTTATCAGCAGTGGAAGTGGCATATGAAGCTGTTACCCAAGCCACTGTTGATTCTATGCCAGATCCTCTAACAGTCTCGGATGATCTGGATGAAGTCTACCTGCCCGCATGGGCGGAAAACTCTTTACATTCCATAGATTGCTTAGAAACTGTTTTACCTTCCGACGAAGCCATTCTGGAAGCTATGTGTGCACGTGAGAAGATATGTGAGGATCTTCATCACTGGTCGTATTTCCTTCTAGAGCTAAGCAAGATTGAAAACCAAGAGTTTCATGTGAGACTGCCTGGAGATGTTGATGTACCTGTTAACCCTTTGCCTAGGGAAGGGGTGTTTGCCGAGGGGAATATGGAAAACATTTTTGCTACTATACCCATCAACATTTTCGTCAACCCAGATGTCACGGAAAACATCTATATAGGAGCAAACTGCTCTCCAGAGGAGATTGCTATCTATACTGCCCTTTTCAAGGAATTTCGCGATGTCTTTGCTTGGTCATATGAGGAGATGCCAGGCATTGATCCATCTATTGTCCAATATGAAATCCGTACCTATCCTGATACCAAGCCGGTTCGGTAGAAATTACGCCCCGTGAACCCGCGTAAAGCGGCGGCTGTGAAGGTAGAGGTTGAAAAGCTGTTGAAAGCAGGTTTCATATATCCCATTTCTTTGACTGAGTGGGTGTCTAACCCAGTTCCTATTGATAAAAAGAAAGGGACTATTCACGTCTGTACTGACTTTCGAGACCTAAACAAAGCTTGTCCCAAGAACAATTACCCCACACCATTTATTGATCAGAAAATAGATGCTTGTGCGGGGAGTGAAGTCTTTTCGTTTATGGATGGTTTTTCTGGCTATAATCAAATCCAAATCAAACCGGAAGACCAGCATAAAACTGCTTTTATTTGCCCTTGGGGTACATTCGCTTATAGGAAAATGCCCTTTGGATTGAAAAATGCAGGGGCCACCTTTCAACGAGCCATGAACTTTTCTTTTCATGATATAAAAGCTATTTTCGAGCCTTACCTAGATGATCTTCCTGCTCATTCTCGCAAGAGGATACAACATCCAGATCATTTACGGTTGATTTTTGAGAGATGCAGATACTATAAAATTCACTTGAATCCCACAAGTGTGTGTTCTACGTCGAGTCACGGAGATTATTAGGATTCATTGTTTCAAGTAGAGGCATCCAGGTGGATCCACTAAAAGTTGAGGCCATTGTCAATCTGCCTCCTCCTTGTACCCTCAGGCAACTTCAGAGTCTACAAGGAAAGTCTAACTTCCTTCGACATTTTATCGTTAATTATGCCAAGATCACCAAAGGTTTCATGCGCTTGCTTAAGCAGGACACCCCATTTGTATGGGATGAAATAGCACAACTTGCGTTCGAGGCATTAAAGAAAGCCTTGTTGTCGGCTCATTTGTTACGCCCACCAGATTATTCTAGGGATTTCATATTGTATCTGGACGCGTCAGAGTCGACCATTGGAGTAGTGCTAGTTCAGGAGGACGACAAGCTCGTTGAGCATGTTGTTTATTATCTTAGCCGTGCTTTGGTTGGGCCTGAGCTTAAGTACTCTCACGTCGAGAAGTTATCCTTAGCAGTTGTTTATGTTGTACAGAGGTTACGACACTACATATTACTAAGGACCACTACTGTAGTGGCGGATGTAAACCCTTTCCAATATGTTTTATCCCGACAGATTGTTGGGGGAAAATTGAACAAATGGATAGTCATTCTCCAAGAGTTTGACTTGGTTTTCCAATCCGCTAAATCCAAAAAGTCCTTAGTGTTTGCTGAGCTTATAGCAGAGTTCCCTATGGAAGATGATGTAGTGATTCAAGATGACTCGTTCCTAGATGAGCACATCTTCCTTATATCTACCTCTGATCCTTGGTATGGGGATATTCTCATATATCTCTAGACTTCGAAGTTTCCTGCCGCTTACTCTAGGGAAGATCGACGTAAGTCAAGACTTCATGCAAAAAACTACCTCATAATAGGAGATACTTTATATCGACGAGGGGTAGATTCTGTCTTGCATCACTACCTTACTCATGAGGAAGCGGAGATTGTCCTAAATGATTCTCATAGTGGAGCATGTGGGGGTCATTTATCTGGGTTAGGAACAGCCCAGAAAATCTTGCATGCCGATTATTTCTGGCCCACGATCTTTCGAGATTGTGTGGAAGCTGTGAAGCGCTGTCATCCGTGTCAGCTCTATACCAGAAAAATGCGGTCACATCCTACTCCCTTGTTTCCCGTCGTTTCAGTAGGCCCCTTCATGAAGTGGGGGATTGATTATATGACATGCAACCCAGCCTCGACTGGGGGGCACAAATACATCATTGTCGCTGTGGACTATTTCACAAAATGGGTAGAGGCAATGCCTACTTTTAAAGCCGACGGGGAAACAACAGTTTTCTTCGTTTTCAATCAGATTATTGCTAGGTTTGGTATTCCAAAGGTGATTGTCACTGACCATGGCAGTCATTTCCAAAATCACATGATGTCAGAACTGACCACCATGCTCAGATTTCGACAAGAGCATTCTTCTCCATATTATCCGCAAGCAAATGGTCAGGTTGAGGCTGTAAACAAAACTTTAAAGACCATTCTTAAACGTACTATTGATACAGCCCGATCCAATTGGCACATCATGTTATATCCTGATCTTTGGGCTTATCGAACCAATGTCAAAACTGCTACGGGTTTTTCTCCCTTCCAACTCGTTCACGGGGTGGAAGCTATTACACCGATTGAATGCGAAATCCCATCCTTGCAGATAGCTATTCATGTGTTACCTGACACGACTGAGCTTAAAGAACGCTTGGTGCACTTAGAGCACCTTGATGAACAACGTAGAGATGCACTGACAGCTAATCAGGCTCATAAAAATAGGGTTGAAACTCAATATGATAAATCGGTTAAGCCTAGGATTTTCTCTGAAGGGGATCTTGTCTTGCTCTGGGACCAAGATAAAGAACCTCTGGGGTCAGGTAAATTCAAGGCCATGTGGTTAGGACCCTATGTCGTGTCTAAAGTATTGAGTAAAGGCGCATATGAGTTAGTAGATTATGATGGGAATAAGCTACCTGAGCCTAGAAATGGGCTCTACTTGAAAAAGTACTATGCTTAGGCTTAGCACTTTTTTCTTGTATATTAGTGTATGTATTTTATGTACATTAGGTTGTTAGTTTAGTTTTTTATATTATCTGCTGGTTGTTGCATATGTCTTCCGAAATGTATGTAGGTTTCACTGATGGTGCTAGCCATCACACTTGTAACTTGGCTTTAGCAGCATGGGTTATCTATTCTCCCACAGGATAGCTTGTTGCCACGGGTGGCGCTTGCCTAGGTCCTGCCTCTAATAATGTTGCTGAGTATAGGGTGGTTATTGAGCTTTTATGGGACGCGTTGTCACATGGTATTACCCATCTTGAAGTCCGTTTGGATTCCCAGTTGGTTGTTTCCCAGCTCAATCGAGCTTACCAGGTACGAAACCCTACATTGTTACGTCAGTTTATGCGAATTCGTTCATTGGAAAGGCATTTTGAAGTTATTACTTTTAATAATATTCCAAGAAACCAAAATTCATTGTATGATGCATATGCTAATTACATTTTAGATTGGCATCTCACACATAATTCATAAAATATACAGCACACATGTAAAAAACACTTGTAAATAAACTGACAACCAAAACACACACACACACACACATATATATATATATATGTAAATATCTGTTCATTCATAGGATAGGTCAAGTCTGATTCGCAGATCCCAAAATATATATACACAAAAAATATGGATCATCATCCATCAGAATGCCTAGAGCTATGCCTGCCCGCCATGACTAGTAGGACCTCCTTGGTCCCCGTGATCTCTGCGCCCCCTGGCTTCCTCAGCCTCTTCGGCCTCAGCAGCCTCTACCACATCTCTATATACCACTATTGCTCTGGCTACCCATCTAAAAAGACGTAGCCAAGCAGGTGGTACTCCAACGATGAACTCCTGCATAGCTGCAGGGAGATGCTCGATCCGTATAGTAGGTACTCGCTCAGTCAGCCTAGTCATCTTCGTCTCGAGTACTCTGATCAATCTGGGATCTCCCCCTGCAACAGGACATATGAAGGTACATGGGTGCCTTACTGGGTGGACTGGTCCAATATCTACATTTTGACACATGAGTAGGATTAGACTTGTACATATGTATATATCTTATCATTAGAAAATTCATAAAAATTTGATAATGACAAAAATTAAAAATGATTTACCCATCTCTCCCCATGCTCCTCCTGGAGGGAGGAATAGGTCACGGTCACCTCGAAAATCCATCCCAGCGTATGGAAACTGCTCCAACGCTGGCACCTATCGTTCCCACCATGTATAAAAATCGTCGTCATACATGCTATGTACTACATCTCCTCCTCCTTGGCGGAGGAAGATATCTCCCCACCTGCTCAGCCTAGGCTGACGTGGATGCTGGACCTGTAATGGCACAGTAGGGCTCATAGCTGGCACCCTCTCAAAGAAGAATGCAACCAAAATACTAGCATAACCGAAGTTCTTCCGTCTCCCCCTCCTGCAATCGGATAATTGCCTCTTCATAATGGGGGCAATTCCCGAGCACCAGTCATAGAGTGTGCCTCTAAAGCAGTCCACTGCCACTCTCATCTGAGTCCGAGTGGCCATATGCAACCCTGCTAACCCTAAAAGTATGACAATGGTACTAGCCAACACCTGTAATGTAAAATCCTGTATATCTGTGATGAGAACACTGGTGCCTTTCTTTTGAGTACCAGGCCTGCAGAATACATCCACATAGTTCTGGACACTCAAGGGGTCTCCACCCCTGCCAGTGCCTTCCAGGTTCACCGGTGCTCCCCGATGTGATAACCCTATAATAAAATAGATGTCCTCTGCGGTCAGTTCCAAAGTCTCACCTTGGATGTTGAACATCCCCAAGTCATGGTCCCAATAACTGACTAAGAACTCTAATATGCGGACATTGGCCCGCATGGGTGATGTGCAGAAAAACTTAAGCAGCCCACTATTCTGCAATGCTTGGATAGTAGGCAGGCTTTGGAGAGCCGCTTGGTCCATCATCTCATGTTCCCTCTCCCTCCACTCCAGCACCATGATTCTCCTGACAAAAACACATAGTTTAATTCAGTCTTTCATCACAAAAATTTAAAAATTTGGCCTATTTTTAAAGCTTTTAGCTATTGCGCAGTATGCGCGACTGTCCATTGGGACATGTCGTGGGCCATTCGCGACTTTCTTATGTAGAAACTCGCGCATACAACGCGTATTCGCGGCTTCTATACATAGCAACCCGTGAATGCATTTTGCAACCTTTTATGTTGATGAATTAAACTGAATTGACCATTAATTTTAAAATTTGTTTGGATGAAAATGAAGAGATTCGGGTGTAGATTTACCTACAAATGAAGGATTTGAATTCCATCGGTCCAATTGTCCACAGCTAGCAATCAAAGATAGAGGGTAAACTTTCCTTTTTGGTTCATAAAGTGCAAATGGTAAGAAATGTTTTATTTTTCAAACTATTTATAGACCAAATATTTCGTAAAGTGGGTTTTCTTCTATAGTTTGAAACGTCAATTGACTAATACCATCCCTTTTGTGCCTTGGAATAGGTTTACCAACTTTTTCAAAGCGTTGATGCTCCTATAGGGTGGTTTTGCTCTTTCCAACACATGTTGGAAAATTATCACTCCACATTAACCTTAGTATTCAACATTTTTCCATGGACTATGGTATTCTAAACCATTAGTCCCTTGTCTCTACCATTGTTCTTCCATGGCTAGGATCCCTCTTTCATGAGTATCATCCTTATATGCCATTGCCATCCTTTGATACTCATTCGTCACTGTTTCAGGCCCAGGGGTTTCCTCATAGCTATTTTTCACGCCAAATAGAGTTTCTTATGAATCTCTCTTTACAAGATATCCCTTTATAGGACTCCCCGACCTTATGGAGTTTCTTTAGGCCCAGGTCTGACTCCTTACAAATAGACTTGACTGCCGAGTTATCTCGTCCATTCAAGCTCGTTAAGAATATGTGAACGGGCATCCACATTGGTGGTAGGTTATCTCTTTCTCGGACCATGCGGAATAATACGAGAAAGGATCACTCTCTTTTCTTCGGAATTGAGAAGAGTATTCTCAGGTATAGGTTTATCACTTTTCTGGACTTGAGGGACTAAATTGGATGGAAAAGGAACACCCGGTATGAGTTTAGTTTTCTCTTTTTCGTGCTCTGGACCCAAACATGAAAAAGATTCAGAGTGTACTTTGTGTCTTTGTCATGCTCGTTAAACATTCAAGAACAAAGCAATGAGTTTATTGTTGTAAGCCCCATTTCGCATAATCAAATGGATCTTTCCGAGTGATCTTGCTTTACTTCACACTCGTAAAACTCAAGCTATTTTATGCTGTTTTGGAAGGAGCGTTGGGTAGGTGGTAATTTAACCTTTTTCGGACCTTCCCGACTAAGTATGAAAAGGGTTCACCTTTTCTTCTTCGGAAGTTAAGAGAGTTCTTTTGTGGTTTGTTTTATACTTTTTCAGCCTCAAGAGACTAAATTGGATGAAAAAGGACCCCCCTATAGTCTTCTTTGGAGTTTTCAGACTCTCTAAATGTGAAAAAACCGAATGAGCATGTACTAGTTCGGGCTCATTAAATCCACGAATTAGTGATCCTATCAAGCATTATTTTCCCATCTCTTCAAGCTTGTTAAAAAATGAAGAGGGAACCAAGTTGGCTTTCCTAGACTCGTTAAAACTTAACAGGGAAGGTAAGGAAGGAGTTTTCTCTTGTTTTAAGTAATGGCAGCATGTCATCCTTGAACATAGCACTCTTTGCTTTCCGATATCCATGTTTCATTGTACACCTGTGTTTAGCTATCACTTCGAGTTTCTGCTCCTCCTCTTGTTCTTTATACTTTGGGAATCTGTTCATGTCTCCTACATGACAGATAAGTCTAGTTGTCCTATCTATCTGTTATACACTGCCTTGGGTCATCTCTGTGTTGTGCTCACTATTCAAGGATTCTTCCCACTGTCTGATCTATAGCCTGATTCCATCATTGTTATATCTGCTATCAGTTTCCTTGTGTCTACCTTCTTTTTCCCAGTTCCTAGTCACTCTTGTGATTCGTTGGAGGATCTGTTGCCTTCCTTATCACAGTATGGTTCCGTTTTAGCACTTCCTGATGACGATGACCTAGAGTTTTGACGATAGTACCTCTGGATTCACTTTCATCATTGGTGAACTCCTTTGCTTCAGTTGTCAATTATCATCTATTGGTTGACAAACTGTTGAATCCTTTCCATGTTCGACTTCAACTTACCCTTATTCACATGGATTGGACTGTACTGGTTTTTTGGGATCCTTTATGAAGACCTTAGTTCCTCATATATGAGATAAGTTGCGCAAGACTATGTTCCGTTTCTATATCCAGCTTCCAGATCTTTGAATATTCATCATTATTATATTGTGGCTTCGATCCACCTTTTTACGATACGTGGTCTTTACCCGTATCATATGATGTACTCAAATATTGTAAAGGAGCTAGTGTTCCAGTAAATTGAACATAGAATCCTCAGATGTAACTTTGTATATGACATTACTATGTATTTGTTTCAGGTACTCCTTCTACTCCACTGGATTTCTGAGTTTCTCCAGAGTTAATATTATAATGTATTTCGGCCATCATTCCCCTCTGACCTCACACATTAGGGGGCATCTGTTATACACCTGAATGGCACCTCTCCGTTCGAGTGCTGATATCCCTCATGTTGGCACACAAAAGGACACTTATGGATTGAGGTTGCACAGATTCACTATACCTTGGATCATGATGAAGTACATTCACTATATACCCAGTTGGTTACTTTGCCATTTTGCCATGTTGAGTTGTATTCGCGACTCTCCATATTGACAACTCGTGCATCATTCGCGAGTCTCCTATACAGCAAGTCGCGAATAATTGTATTCGTGGGTTGCTCTTCTATAGAGTCGCATATCATCCGCGGTTTTCTCTACTACAGACCCACGAATGGTTTCCTCAACATTAAAACATAAAACCACGCGCTAATGGAGGATTAGTTATGTCATTTACCTTAATCCTCTTAACTGTTGTAACCTCCCTAACCTTCGAGAACTGCCTGATTTCACCCATATAAATACAGGCCTTGGGGAGGGTATTTTTAGTAACACTTGGAGAGCAAAGTTATGCTGGTGCATTGGCTACTGAAATCTTTGCAGCAGTAGAGAACTCAGAATCCTTTGGTGACAGAGGAGTCCTTGTCTCAGGCATTGGGTTGTAACCTAAACTCTTTCTATTACCGTTAATAAAGATATTACTTCTTCCATATGTGTTTCATATCTTGTATTTTGATAAATGTTTACATCTCAGTATTATATGTGATTTATCTAACCTGGTAATACATATATGAATCATATTGCATTTGGAAGAGTGTTCTTTGACAAGTGAAGGAGGAACTGTCCTGGAGACTTTGGAAGTGGATCAGAGAGGAAGAAGATAGCAAGGACCAACCTTCGTTTAATACAAGTAAGTCCTTCTACTTTACTATTTCCTATTATGTACTTCATAATTCAAATTGTCTGCAAGTGAATGAGTATGTTGGTAACCCCCAGACCTAGGTTATTAGGTGTATTATTCCGTACAACACCAGGAAAAGCAGCCGCTGTGCTGCATACTGTGTAGGATGGAAAGAAAGAGGTCAATGCCAAGATGTTGGACAAATTGTTGAAGTGGGATCTCCTGCATGTCAAGATATTGCTGAGAAATTCAAAGGGCAAATCACAGAAATTTCTTAGGAATACGAAGACTTCAAGATTAAAATCAATGAGAACACTAAGTCTTCCTGACGTGGCTCGAGTACGAGACATAAGACTATGTTGGAGGCCTGTTTGCAGGGGTTGGGGTAAGTTGGACAGCATCACGGATGTTGTGCAAGCTTACAAGACACCGCGCAAGATGAAGATAGCACGACAGGAGGAAGATAGACTAGTTTTGATTATTTTGTGTCACTTTTTGTACTTGTTGACCATTTTTTGTGGATATTGGTCATTAGTCAGTTAAATCAGTTAGGAGTTAGTTATAAGTGGACCATGAATGTAAAGGAGAAATCCTATATATAGAAATAAGAATTGTGAATGGAGATACCAATTCATAGATGGATCGATACATGCATAGGGAGAACAAGTTGTTATCTGTTTGAGATGAATTGTTATCTATTTTGATATATGGGTGATTACGCAGAAGTAATATGATAAGACAGATGTTGATCTGAATCCTTGTTACCATATTTTTTCTTTTTCTATCTTTCTGTTTCTGTAACCCTGATGATGAATGCTAAGTTAATCTGAAATATGGATCTATGATGTGATGTTTTACCGTTTATGAATGTTGTCATATTTTACGATCTAGATCTGTTACAGTTATGAATGAATGATCCACAATAATGAATTGTTCTATTAAATAAGTTGATCCGATATTGTTGTCAAGCTGATGAACCATCGATGCCCTAACCCTCTTCTATACTGCGAAAACTTGGTTTGGTCAGTCCTCCCTCGAACATCTCAGGTGAGACCTCATCCGCTCTGCGGGTATTGCTGGATAGGGTAAAAATTGTTTGGTTCAATGCTCAAGGAGATCACGAAAAGTCGAGTGTCAATAGAGTGGGACCCTTGTTGACTGGGTTTTGTTGGTTGAGGGTTGAGCCAAAATATCTACAAAAAATTAATCTTTAAAAAATTGAAAAGAGGATGGATCATCTTCAAAAAATTGAAAAGAGGGTTGAGGAGAGAATTGAAGAAACAAATTGATGGAATTTACAGGAATAAGACGCGTTCCATGAGTTATATATATAGAAAAGAGTGAATTGAATGACTGAATACAAAATAGATTACCGAGTGTGCCAACCCCTATGAGTAGTGAAAATGATTCAATAGAATTTAATGATAAATTTGGTTATGAAACCCAAATAATTAATGTTAAATATCCAGATGATCGAATGACCACAATGAAGGAGCATATCAAATCTGTCATGATCATAAATATCTCTCCTATAACTAGAATGTTTCTGGTGGATTCAGAGATTAATACCAAATAAAAGGGGGCTTTTAACATATTAGGATCAACATTAAAAAAATGATTGGTCCATATTCAACAAATACTTGGTCAATTTTGAAATAAAAGTGTCCCATATTTTATCTGAAAAAGGTTCAATTCTATGAAATTAATGAAACTTTTTCTCAAAAGAATGGACCAAGATATTTTCCCAAGTGTTATTCATAAAAGATTTTATTCAATTCACTTGGATCCGATCCACTGGGAATATAGAAACAATTTACGGACAAATATTCATTATAAATAATAATGTCTCAAGAAATAGAGGTAAAATTACCAACTACTATTTTATCAATAGAAAACTACAATATTTTGAAATTTGTCCTGATCGAAACATGTTCTCAATGTTCCAAGCATTTGTATTTCACAAGATATGGAAGATAAGAGAAATGAACAGGTCCTATTCAAAGTATTTATTACATTCTTGATCCCACACATCATATCCCTTGATCAAGAAGAATATCAACGAATGATTAGATATATAAAGAATATTGGATCACGAGAAACCACAAGATTTGTAGGAGAAGGGATGGAAACAATGGTTGAGATTTTTTTACCAATACAATTTATCTCCATAGATACGGTCTAGGATAAACCCACAGGAATGGATAAATGGAGTCAGTAAGAAATATAGGTGCTATGAAGAGCGATTAATTCCCTATGAGTGACAAAACGAATCTATATTTGTAGATGCGATGGAACCTTCTTTGGGATTACTTTGGAATTATATTCATGGAATAAAGTAATTACAACTTGAATTTCACTGATCGCAGTTGAGAAGACTTATTTGGGAGTATATTGATAGTCTTAAAATATATTTTACATGTAAACAATGACAACGATTCCACAAGCATTGCATTATTGCATGGAAAGAATAGAGTACTTTAAAGCGAAAATAATTTTTTTTATGGTATCTGGAAAAGGAATGTGTTTAATGACGCCATTTTTTGTCCATCTATTCTGGTATTTAGATATTTATAAATTCATAAATCATACGATTGGTGAGAGAATTTTTGTGGTAATGGTATTCCATGTCCTATTGAATTTTGAAATATCACAACTGAAATTATTGGAACTTATAATATCCTTCATGGGTGGATCCATGAATATGGGTGTATATTTTGGGGGGTCTTATGAGGGAACAAATCTGATTTTTTCATGTTTTTCAACTGTGGGAAAACCAAAGTGATATTTTTGTTCAGAATTTCACTTTTAATTTAAAAAAAAAAAACTTTTAGAGAATTATGTTAGCTTTCTATTTATAATTTTTTCAATTTTTTTATTGAGATTTGATATGTCGTTTCGGGAAATGTTTGATAGTGTCTCCTTATAAAATGAAAGGACTAAAAAATAGTCATGTTTGGTTGCACCCCTAAAATCATTCTTATACTTGTGTTTTGCAAAAACAAAATATGCTACGACAATCTACACACAATATACTAGAGGATGACTATAGGTTTGCAACCAACAAACCTATATACTAATTATAATATTTTTTTGAATTCGATCAATGGGAAAACCTTGCCAAGTTTCAACATGTTTTTGGTTGCGACACTTTTCTCTCAATTGACTATAAAACTTAAAAATATACAAATACCCTTTTGAAGTAGACACTCCAATTAATGACACCATATTTGTTTCAATTTTTTTGGTGTTGTATTTTTAAAGTTATATATTCTTCATTTCACTGCATTTTGAAAGAGATGAAATGAAACTCAACACATGTTAAGAAACAAAACAATTAAAAATATTGGATCTCACCTATACAAAACAAAATCTATACCTACAGAAAGTAGATTCAATGATGAAACTAATGGTATCAAGTCCGACAGTCAATTTGTAGTATAAGACATCCATTTGACCTTCCAAAAATGGAGAAACCTAAAAACTGTGCAAGTTTTAGGTCTCAGAGGTTATTCGGCCGAATAATACTTTTCCTTTACAAAATCGTTATTTACAACAAAGGTTGTTTGGCCAAAAAACCAAACGCAAAAAAAAATTTGTTGACCGGAAAAAAAATTAGGTTATCTATATTCATATAAGTAAAATGAAATAGACTCATTCGTCCATATTTAAATGCAAAAAATACAGTTCAATCAATAATATATACCATAATATTAAGGAATCTCACTTTCAGCTACTTCAAATGGAAAGAGAAAGACAACTATAGTTAATTGTATCTAAACAACCCTAACGATGCAATCTTCATCTTTACAACTTCGTCCTCCAATATTCTTCTGAAGTTGTTCTCTCAAACATGACAATCATAACAGATCAATGGAAAGGATCGCGATGTGTTCTACAAGATTAATATCTTCTTGAACTTGTTAACAAAGCAACGAAGTATCATAAAATATAAAGGAAAACATGATGGAAATCCCTAAACCATTTCTTAAGAATTTGGTCACCGAGTTTTATAAATATAGACTTGATAGTTACTTGATTTGTAACACAAAACTCTAGCACGTCGTTTGTGAAGGGAAAAAAATCTGATCTATCATATTCTAATTAGGCTTCAAATTTGAATCCTTCAATGCCCTTTAGGACTTATTTTTCCCTTCATAGAAGGGCACAACATTTTTTCCATGCAAAAGAAATTTAATTGTGTATCGTGCCTTAATGAAACTGACCATTATTTTGCAACTTTGCAATCGAAGGGATACTCCAATTTTTTCCTATCAAAATTTTAGATGGTTGAGAAACAATTTTTAGGCAACAACAAAGGATAATCCCTCCCAAGCTAGTCTACCGCACATTCCATTAGCATTATTTATCAAAATTTAAATCACAGTGAAACTTTAAGACATTTAAAATTTAGTTTAAATGGGCCAACAACAAAGGCAAAATCCTAAGTGATTCTACCACACATTCCATTAGCATTATTTATAAAAATTTAAATCACAATGAATCTTCAAAACATTTAAATTTAAGTTTAAATGTTATTTCCACATTCGATGTAGCTTCTTCCATCTAGTTGTTCATTGCTCAACTACAAAAACATCCATAAAATCAATCTTAACTTTCACTTCCATAGATAATTTATGGGCCCAAATACAATTAACTAAGATCTAAATTTATACATGAATTTAATTGCGCAACAAAATTAGGCCTCTAATAAAGTTAATAGTGAAAGCTCATTCAATTGTTAATTGAACGAGACTATACAACAAGATATGGATGGAATCTCAGCTTAAAATCATTGTTTTTATAATTATTTTGTATTCAATAATAAGTTCTTTATAAGTTCTTTATTAAAGTTTATTAATTCGTTTCAATGCTACAATAGCTAATTT
>LPNX010490183.1:10719-22075 GCA_001517045.1 Pseudotsuga menziesii | reverse complement strand
TAAATGATACTACACATTATGATATTAATGGAGAAAAATGGTACAACAATATTGCCAAACTCTGCAAAGAGTGTGTGTGATGCATGGAATTCAGAGTTACACGCCCTTTTGATATAAATCTATGTTGAAATTTTTGGTTCGAAAAAATATCCAAAATAAACGGATTCGAACGAGAAATCTTCTGAAAATAAGGTGATTTGATAACTCTTTCTCCTAGGTTAAATTTGATGGAGAAAATATATTATATTGACAAATTTGATCCATAAATGTCATGATTCTATACCTTTCCACTATTTTCCTCAAGGTTTTAATTAGTAATATCCTATGACACACATTGCAACCATAAGCCACAAACATTAATTGATATTCACTTCTAGTAAGCTAGTATCATGGTAGAAAATAAAGCAATAATTGACAATATATTGTGGTAAGATAGTATCTTGGTAGAAAACAAATGCATTAATGATGATTGTCTTTCAGGGGGCTATCATAGTTCAAATCAAATCAATTGGAAACATGCTTAAAACACCCAATGTAGCTTGGAAACTATTCCTTCTCAAATCCTGACCAATCTATGTGAATTCTATGTGTAAGGTGAATAAGTAATGTATTAGTATCAAATGCAACCACGTAATCTAGAATTAAATTATGCACTGCATGATAAGAAATAGTAATTAGAATTCATTATTTCTCGAAGCATTTTATAATTCATTAAGAAATAGTAATTTGAATGATTAGAATTAGGGGATATGGATTTAGAACTATGGTCAATCAAATGGTTATTTAAGTTTGGATATGTGACTATGAAAGTGGATTTGGAATTGTGGTAAATCAAATGGTTATTGGATTTTGGAAATGTGATGATGAAAGTTGAAAGTTTGAAACTTAAATGGTTTCAAACATTAAAATTTTGTTTACCGTTATTCTAATTTCCAAACTCATCGACCATGCTTAGGTTGTTCCTATTTCCACCATCTCCATTGATTCTTGAGTTTATTTCAATTTCTTATGTCTACCTTGTTTCATGTTTTAGTACATGCTAGAGTTATAGTAATTAGATAGATGGTGGTGTCTCATTCCAGGACACATATAGCTTCAAGCTTTAATAGAGACTTGACATAGTTAGCTAGTTAGTTAGGAGAACATACATAATTATCAAGGGTCATGTTGGAAAAAGTGCCTTGATCAATTTCCAATTAGTATTTACTTTGTCATTGAGAAATGAGACATGGATATTTATGCTGGTAAGTGAGATGGTGGGAAACTTCCTCTTTCGTTGGATTTGTGAATGGTTTATATGGATACCTGACTATAAGAGTTCATCCATATATCTCAAATGGATCCAATGGTATTTAAACATAGATGATTGTACTTCTCAAAGGACCCCATAAGTCATAAGAGGAAAACTTTCCTTCTGGTTTGATATCACAATCAATGTTTGCCAGAATCGTGATCAATAAAGCTTGTGATTTGGACTATGAATTAGGATTTAAAGGGGAGACATATATTGAAATGTCCTTATCAAAATCACAATTTCAAATTGGAGAAACTCTTGTTCAAGTTGAATCCACTATCGAGTTGAACCCTTATTCAAGTTATTTCCACCATCACCATCGACCCTTTATTAGGCTACTTCCACCCTTTATTTCCTTATTAATTCATTAAGTATATGATATTACCCTCTTTAGAATCCAAGGGATTTTCCTGAGAAAAGGAAGTACACTTCCTCCGTAGCACCACTAGTCCACCACAACCCTGCATAAGTGTACATCTCCACTAGAGAGAGAAAATATACATTTGCTAATGATTATTTCCTATAGGAGAGTATGTCTCTCCTTTTATTCGTAGAGTTGAATGGACCTAAAAATATACAAAAGGATTCCTTCCCTTAGTGAATCTCAACATGTTTCAATATTTACAATATAAGCAATAGGAGTGTCAAGATGACCTATCATGTTTGTACTTGGTCAATTCTCAGGTCATAAATTAAACACTTTATATTGGAAAATTTGGTCGAGGTGTTTCAAGAGTTGCAAAAGAAGACATTAAAACCAAAGGTATCCGACAATAATTTTTTCTCTTCAATGGCTCGCTTCTGTTTATACCCTAGTTATACCCTAGTTCTGATATTTTCTTCAGCATTTTGATCATTATAATTCTCATAAACTTGTATTCTCAGGAGGCTTTGTGATTTCAAGAATATGGACAATGTATGTCTTTCTGATAGGAACCCATATGGACGATAGGTACCATTCTTTTTCTCTTACGTTCAACCCATGGATTTGGCAAGAGAAGTGGCAAGATCAAGTAATTAATTAGCATGAAATATTCCATAACTTGATATTTTCAGGACCCCAAACTGTGTTAGTATGATCTATTTCAATATTTTGCATTGCAGGATCCCTTAAAGAACCCCTCATTTATGCCTTTTGGAGGAGGTTCCATGCTCCAGGAATGCATCTCACAAAACTTGAATTGGCCCTCTTTCTCCTTAAATATATACAAAAAATTAATCTATTTTTATTGCATCTTAGGGTGCACAATAGAAAAATTATCGAGACTCTAACTCAGTTAGTTCATGGGAATTGGAATTTCTTCAACATCATCCATGTCTTATTCATGTAGCTTTCTTTGCAATTTGTACATTTTTGTTTCTGTCTTGATCACTAGTAACTTTAATTTCCTGTGCACGAGTAGAGATCCGGAGAAGGAGCTTGTAAATCAGATTGGTGATTCTTTGAGTAATTGCCACAAATGTAGGGACACATCATGATATCATTTGATCCTTGTTATCCACTTTCAACTACATATTGCAGTTAAACTCTTGGACATTATAATGTTTGCTATGCAGAATGGATTTTAATTGTGTAATAGGCTATATGAAGCCTCTCAAGCGTATTTTATCATTGCTTAAGTTTATTTTGGTCACGCTTCTCAAAAATAAAAATAAGCATGTTTATAAATTGGATTACATAGACATATTTCCCACCTTTACTTATTTATTCCGATTACTTTACTTATTGGCTATTAGGAATTTTTGAGATTACTTCATGAGCTTATTGTACAAGTATTGTTAGATGTTGTTGGTGGTGGTTTAGTTTTTTTGTTGCAACTAAATTAAGTCAAGCGGTTCACTTAATGTAAATAGTTCCCAAAGATAAATAGTTCCTCAAAGAATTTAAATCCTGGTATGTTCAACCATATTATGAAGCATTCAACAAGCTTATTTATATGCGAGTTTTCTTTGACGTTAGGTTCCACATGCAAAGAAGCATGGCATACTCAGAGCTATAGAACGAAGCTTAAGAACGTTAGATTTTATTTTGTATTTGTATGGACTATTGAGTGTTCAATATGGTGTGATTCTTAATATTATGTATATAGGTAGACTGTAACTTGTTAGTGTATTATATTAAATTTAGAAGCATGCTAAAATTGGATCTAACATTATAGGTGGGAATGCTTATTGAATCACCCCAACTTTGTCTAAAAACAATATCTTTACTTGATATAGGCTAACAACAATGTATACACTGCTGAAGTTGTAAACCTCTCTAAAACTAAAGACATTATGTTCTATATTAGCAGTAGTTGTCAACTTGTCATCTTTATCTAGATTGGGTATATGAGAATAATATTATGGGTATTATGGGTTTCAAGATATCGTTTATGTTTATATCATAACATCTTTTAAGTTGTAGTGTTCACTTTTTCAGAATATGGATTCTCTGAAAATTTGTAGTTTGCTTGTGTAGACTTTTAGAACCAACCATGGTGTTCCATAATTGGAAAGAAAAACAAACAAAAAGAAAGCAAAACAAAGAAAAGGACCATTACATATATACGGAGTAAACTACTTAACCAACCATTTGCACCGAACGGACGACCTGGCTTACGTGAGCGGTCACATCCGACGTTGTCAGCCGTCCGATCGGTGCAAATGGTTGGGCAATTAGGTCAATATCATATATATTCCTTCCATTGACCCAACCATCTCACAGAGAAACATTCATAACATTTCTAGCGAAATTGTGCATGCTTTTCACAAGAAAAATTTGTTGCAGAATCTCTCCAAGAAGTGGAGAATCTTCTGCATGATTTCTGGAGATTTCTCGTAGGGATTTTTTGTGGATTTAGTCTGCGACAGTGAAAAATGTAATGCATATTTCCTACTAATATCGCAATGATATTGTGATATTAATGAACACTAACCAATTTTATTGTTGTGCCCACAAATATCGATAGAAAATTAATGAACTCTAATGGAAATCATTGTTGTGGGAATGAACACATGGATGAGCTGCCCTGTTTTAGTGATAAAATGGAGCACCTACAGTTTTTGTTTATATGGGTGAATCATGTTTTCCGAGCTCATGATGATGTGGGAGTGTGTTAAGTATAATATATGAATTAGTTGTACTAACTAAGAAGTTGTAAAATATTACATATACTTGTTTTTATTGTTCAATTACATATGTTTGAACTTGTTTTTGTTTTTATGGCTAATATACATAATATACATAAGGCTTAAACAAATCTATGTTGTTTTAATAAATAAAGAAAAATGTTAGAAATCAATACAAATCATTGGTGTGGGGATTTTTAGTGTTAAATTAAGTGCCCTCGAGTATTGGGGATTTTCTAGGCCTCTTTATCTCTAAACTCATTGGCTGTAATGGGTACCTTTTGTTAATTTCATGCTTAACTGTGAGCCAATACACATACAATTGATTCTACTAGTTTTTTTTACAGTAAATCAAATTTTGTTTCACTGGACCATACCTTGAATTGTTTCAACAAGCTATTTATCAATGCTTCTTGTGCTCATTGCTGAAAAAAACCTCTTAAAAATACAAATATTATTCTTGTATATGAAGTTACAGGGTGCTAGCTCAAAGGTAGAATATGAATTTTGGTGGTTCTTTTCCCTATCATAAATAGTTGCATTCTATCACTATTACATAAAGAAGGTATTATGCCAATATGTGAGACAATATTTGTGTAAATTGTGTCAACACAAACAATTTGTATATTGTCTTATGTAAGGTTTTTAAACGAATGTCTTGAACTATTATCTTAAATTTTGTATCCATTACTCAAATCTATAAAATGCCATTTTAATTTAATAATCTATTTACTATTAAAAAGAATATGTTTTTATCTCATCCACTTAAATCTACATAAAGTTCCACTTAAAAAAACACTACTCCTACGAGGCATGCTTTTTGTTTCAAAAATGAATTTTGATAATAAGGAAAATTATTTATTCTTTATTTTTCTCTACATTTCGAGTTGATGTTTTAAATGCATCAATGAAGGGCACGTAGGTCCAATCTATTTTGAAAGATGATTATAGTGTATAAAGGCTAATAAGTTTATATACAAACCAGTTTTGAACTTTTCAGTAATTTAAAGTTAGTGAATATTTTTATTTTAAATTAGGAATATGGAATATTAAAATAAGAATTATAGAAAAAAAATTAAAACTATTACATGTTAAAAATGATATTTTTTTTATTATTAAAATGAATTAATTTTTTCATTATATTATTTTACTTTTTATTTTTTCTTTAAATTTTTTATTGAACTCTATGTACCACAACATGTTCAGCTCCACTTAATATTTTACTCTTTTTTTGGNATTTTTTATTGAACTCTATGTACCACAACATGTTCAGCTCCACTTAATATTTTACTATTTTTTTGGTAAATATTATATTTACTTATGTCACAATTATATTTGTGTGTACTAAATTAATACATTATATTTATGTTTTTAAAATAAATATATTTTATTTTTTGGTTATAAAATAAGATTTGATTTATTTTTATTTTTTATTTATATTATAAAATTATAACTGAGTAGATAATAAGATTAATCAACATTGTTCAAAGTATTATTTAAGATTTTGGATTTCCTTAAACTAATTAACAAGATTATTCCAAATATAAGAGTCATTTCATAATCTGTGTATCTTGTTATTTGCTTCAATTAAAAAATAATTAATGTCTTCTCTATTTTCATATCTTATCAAAATTGAACAACATTGTCAAAAACAACAATTTTACAACCCATTGATTGGTGANTTATCAAAATTGAACAACATTGTCAAAAACAACAATTTTACAACCCATTGGTTGGTGAAACAGATAACAAGATTATTCCAAATATAAGAGTCATTTCATAATCTATGTANTATAAGAGTCATTTCATAATCTGTGTATCTTGTTATCTGCTTCAATTAAAAAATAATTAATGTCTTCTCTATTTTCATATATCCTCAAAATTGAACATCATTGTCAAAAAAAAGACTTTTACAACCCATTGGTTGGTGTTAGGAACCCATGTCAATCCCTCTCTTTACTATGTTAGTATATTGTTGTTGGACGCATATGCTTTGTAAGTCGTCCCATAGTAATTGTTGATCGATAGTTTGTGTTATTGTTGTGAGGCGCATATGCTTTGTAAGCCGCCTGTAGTATTTGTTGATCCATAGTTTATATTGGCCCATGGTTTTGACCCATAGTATTGGCGCCCATAGTTTATATTGGCCCATGGTTTTGACCCATAGTATTGGCACCTATTTTTGGTATATAAGTGTGTGTTGAGGCCAAGGAAGGCACCGTGAAGTTATTTTGTATTGAGCTTGCTCAAAGGAGGTTGCCCCCTCGAAGTGGCTTACGATTAATATAAAAGTGATTTTGAATTCTGCTGCTATATCGTGTGTTTTGATTACTTGTTTGCTGCAAGGTCCTCACATCTGGTATCAGAGCACTTTCCTTGGCACAAGTGGGAAATTTTTTTTTTTTTTTTGGGCGGCGACTTTCAGATCAATTTCCGAAACTTTCTGCACAAAATCAGAAGAAATAGATTGCATATCTGAATTCCTCTTTAAAAAATACACAGTTTCAAAAAAAAATCATCTCATTTGGAATTCTAAAAGTGGAGATATCGCAGATTTAAAATCCGCAATTTTTCAAAATTTCGATGACGGCCGCGGAAATTGCGGCGCGAAAATCTTTTGACCGAGTGCCCAGATTTCTATTCCAATTTCATGGGTAGAAGCAGAGTGGTTGTTCCAGTTCCGAAAACATGCTATAATAGCGATTCTGAGCAATATAGATCGGGTTTTTGAACATTGAATTTCTGCCCAAATTTTTTTTCTATTGCAAGTTCGGATCTAGGAATAATCCCTCTCCACTTAACTGCGGGAAATAATTGGGCATAAGCTCTAAAACTCATTGTGAGGAGTACCACAGGAACCCCGAAGTAGCTGGCCCATTGAGAGGACCTGCCAGCGAAAAGGGCAACGACCCCTACCTGATTGACTAGTTCCCACCCGTGAGGTAAAACAAGAGCTGTCGTTTGTGGCCAAGCGGTTATCAGTTTTACCTGAGCCGTGGAGTGAGGGGTACTACCCCAATACGCAAGCCGTTAGATAGCATTGGTGGCCGAGTGAATCCCTTGAACCGATAGGAAGCCGTACATACCTGGGGTCCATATCTATTTTCAGTTGCACAATTGCAGATTTCCTCTGTCCAGAACTGTTGCCAGTCGGTTCCGTGCCGTTGTAGATCCATCTGTTGCTGATCACTTCCGCGCCATTGTAGATCCCTTCCTAAAAAATCTCCTGCTTATGGTTGTCACCCGCATAGGAGCAAAAATCATGGAGGAAGCACTTGCAGCCATCCAAGCCAAACTCCAAGAACTGGATGACAAATTTCTTGGTCTCCATCTTGAGCATTCAGCTATGAACACCAGACGACAGTCCGAGTCTTCATCAACCAATGGGTTCTCTTCTTCCAGCAATTTTCGCGGTCCGAAGCTAGATTTTCCGCGCTTCAATGGTACTGATCCGACTGGATGGATCTATCATGCAGAACAGTATTTCAGTCTTCATAATGCTTTTGATGTCAACAAAGTTCCACTTGCCTCCTTTCATTTGGAACAGGAAGCTCTTCAATGGTATCGTTGGTACATCAAGGCTCATGAAGAGCCAAAATGGCCTGCTTTTTGCCAGCTCCTTTTGAAACGATTTGGTCCTAGTGCTTTTGATGATTTCACATGAGCTCTCACTAAACTTCGCCAAATTGGCACTGTGAAAGAGTATCAAACTGAATTTGAGAAACTAGCTAATCACACTGAAGGATTACCTGATGAGTTCTACCGGAGTTGTTTTATCAGTGGTATAAAGGATGCAATTTGCTCTGAGGTCAAAATGTTCAGTCCCAACACAATGATGGAAGCCCTGGGGTTGGCTACGTTGCAGAAGACAAGATGGCAGCCCAACAACGCTCCAAATCCTCTTTTGTTCCCTTCCGAAATATGGGTTCTCAACGACCTCCCATTCTGCCAGCTCCTCGTTCACCTCCAATCAAGCACTTGTCTAAAACAGAGATGCAGGCACGTAGAGAAAAAGGGCTTTGTTATAATTGTGATGAGAAATTCAGTCGGGGACATCGATGTGTTCAACAAAAGCTCTATCTCTTGGATGTGGATTCTCCACCTGCCTCTGAAATTGGTGAAGAAATTTCCAATACAATGGATGCTCTGGTTGACACTCAGGAGCCGCCTACTGACCCTCCATCTCCAGACGACCAACCCGAGATATCCCTCCATGCTTTAGCTGGCGTCACTGCCCCCCAAACAATGCGGGTATGCGGTTAATTCAAGAAGCTTCCTCTTACAATACTCATTGATTCTGGCAGCACTCATAATTTCATTGACCCTCGGATCGCCAAACAAGCTGATTGTTTTATCCATCCTTGCTCCAACTTTGAAGTCATGGTTGCCAATGGGGGCACCTTACCTTGCAAAGGGAAGTGTCATAATGTGCATATCTCTATGGGAGATTATAACCTCCTCTCTGACATGTTTGCCTTGACCTTCGGTGGATGTGATGTGGTTTTGGGCACTCAATGGCTACGCACACTTGGCCCCATATTATGGGATTTTGCTGAACTTTGGATGCAGTTCTCCCCTAATGGACACAAACACACATTGAAGGGATTACAACCAAGGNTTGACACGCTGAAACAAGTTATGTGTACTACACCCGTTCTAGCTATGTTCACTATTAAGAGTGATGCTTGCGGCAATGGACTTGGTGTTGTTCTCCTTCAAGATGAACACCCCATTGCGTTCACCCGCAAATCCCTTTCCAGTAAGAATTTAGTTGCCTCTACATATGAGAAGGAAATGATGGCCATTTTGCATGCAGTACAAAAGTGGTGACCCTACCTCTCAGGGACTCATTTCTGCATCCAGACTGATCACCAGAGTCTGAAATATTTCCTAGAACAGCGTGTCTCCTCCCCAGCACAACAGAAATGGGTTAGCAACCTCATGGATTATGACTATGAGATCACTTATAAGAAGGGTAAGGACAATCTTGTGGCGGATGCCCTTTCTCACACATTTGATGACCAAGGTTCTCTTCCCGCTATTTCTATGCCTGTTCCAAATTGGTTGCAATCGGTTTAGCAGGGTTATGTCAATGACTCTTCATTATCTCACATAATCCAACGCTTGGAAAACAACCCTTCTATTGTTCCACATTACTCTTAGGATGGTGCTTCACTGCGATACAAGGGTCGTCTGGTGCTTCACCAGAACACAGCTCTTCACCAAGCTATCTTCTATGAACTCCATGCTTCTCCGTCAGCGGAGCACTCTGGTTTTCTCAAAATGTATGAACGGGCACGGCGCAACTTCTTTTGGCAGGGCATGAAAAGGGAAATTCAATAGATGGTGGTTGAAGGTGATACCTACCAGTGCAATAAGGGTGAAACAACACCCCTTCCGAGATTGCTCGAGCCCTTTCCCATACCTACCCAGATATGGACAGATATTTCTATGGATTTCATTAACAGGCTCCCTAAATCTGGAGGGAAGACTGTGATTTTGGTTGTGGTTCATTGCCTCTCCCAATATAGTCATTTTTTTGCTCTCAGCCATCCCTATACAGCCTCTTCCATTGCTCAAATTTTCGTGGACCAGATCTTTCGTCTTCATGGAATGCCTTCTTCCATTGTCTCAGATCGTGATGCGACTTTCACCAGTCATTTTTGGATAGAACTCTTTCACCACACTGGCACCAAACTAAAGATGCGTTCAGGTTATCACCCCCAAAAGGATGGTCATACTGAAATTATCAATAAATGCTTGGAACCTTATCTTCGTTGCTTCTCCTCTGAGCAACAACATCAGTGGGAAAAGTGGCTCCCTCTCACTGAATGGTGGTACAATACCTCTTACCGCACTGCCTCTAAAATGAATCCATATGAAGCAGTTTATGTCCAGGCACCACCAGTTCTTCTTCCTTACACCCCTAGCAGTTCTCCAGTTCAGGAAATTGACGCATTCCTTCGCATTTTGCGTGAAAACCTTCACATGGCAGGAAATCGCATGAAGCAACAAGCTGATCAGCACTGTTCTGAGTGCACTTTTGAAGCCGGTGATATGGTTTTTCTTCATCTCCAGCCTTACAATCAATCCTCACTAAAACTCAAAGGGCGTCATGAGCTCGCTCCAAAGTTCTATGGGCCATATAGGATTCTTCAGAAGATTGGGTCTGTTGCTTCTAAATTGGAACTTCCGCCTTCTTCCTGCATTCATCCAGTATTTCATGTCTCCTATCTGAAGAAAGTTCTTGGCACCAACATCAAAGGCCAACCTATTTTACCAGAACTGGATAATGAAGGATACATCTTTTTGGAGCCGGAGGCTGTCCTCAATAAGCGCACTCGTCAGCTTCTCTCTCGCTCTATCACAGAGGTCTTAATTCAATGGCATGGAATGCAACCCGAGGATTCTACGTGGGAACCATTCCTCCAGATACAGCGACAATTTCCACATCTAAAGCTTTGAGGACAAAGCTTTTTCTAAGGGGGAGGGGATGTTAGGAACCCATGTCAATCCCTTTCTTTACTATGTTAGTATATTGTTGTTGGACGCATATGCTTTGTAAGTCATCCCATATTAATTGTTGATGCATAGTTTGTGTTATTGTTGTGAGGCGCATATGCTTTGTAAGCCGCCTGTAGTGTTTGTTGATCCATAGTTTATATTGGCCCATGGTTTTGACCCATAGTATTGGTGCCCATAGTTTATATTGGCCCATGGTTTTGACCCATAGTATTGGCGCCTATTTTTGGTATATAAGTGTGTGTTGAGGCCAAGGAAGGCACCATGAAGTTATTTTGTATTGAGCTTGCTCAAAGGAGGTTGCCCCCTCGAAGTGGCTTACGATTAATATAAAAGTGATTTTGAATTCTGCTACTATATCGTGTGTTTTGATTACTTGTTTGCTGCAGGGTCCTCATAGTTGGTGAAAGAGATAACAAGATTATTCAA
>LPNX010490181.1:776747-885495 GCA_001517045.1 Pseudotsuga menziesii | reverse complement strand
TGCCCTGCAGAAGTGGAAAAATCCTCAGAATTTTCCAAGGTATAACTATGTACAGTTCATGTACATGGAGTTGCCACCTAGTCGAAATAGGTGGGCAACAGGTTATTATGGCAAGATCAATGCTATGAAGACGTGATAAATGGGACTGGCCACCTGCCAGCCCGCATGCCCCCTCCCACCTGTCTCTAAGCCGCCCACACATAACCCCTTTGCGTGTTGGGATTATGATGACATCCATTGTGGGGGTCGTCTCTGATCTCAATTGCTTATGCTTCTCATTATGTTTTTCCTTTGCGTTTGTAGCCGTCTCTAAGTTCGAGGCTTGTCTTGCATGAGTCATGACAATAGATTTGTGATCTAATACAGGTTGTTCACGAGACAAAAAGGCAATCCCCAAGCTTTGATTTTTGACCTCCGGTAAATCCCTTCTACACCTGATCTACTCCTTGTAGAGCTTGCAATTCATCCTTTGATTCTTTTGGTGTTGAGAACTCTTTCAACAACGCTTTAGCTTTTGGTCACACCAAACAAGCTGACAAACATATCCACAGATTCTTCTATCCTCCTTCACCTTCGCCGGAAAGCATTTCAACTTTTCTATAGATATGTGAAACAACTACAACAAATGATTTGACACTTCTGGGATCAACAACAATAATCACCTCTTTTCCATGTCTGCAAGGCGCCTAGATATTGTCATTTTTTCTTGAGAGGATGCACTACCAAGGCTGGATCTGCACATAGGCACCGCTTTTTTTATCTTAATTTGAATTTGAGGAGGAATCACAACTATAACTGGCGCAGTTGTATCTCTTCAACATTGCATTGGTATGGGCTGCCACCTCAATTCAATAATGTTGTGCCTTTACTTTTAGCTGGCTTGGGCTATGGATGGGTATGCTTAGCGACTTTTTGAATACTATATTGAGTGAGTGTTGCACCTTTTTTTGGACAGTGGACTTGTGCTACACGTTGGCCTCTTCTCAGACTATGAGGCTAAATGTTGCACCTTTCACATTATGGTGGGTTCTTCACTCTTTCAAAATTAAAATTCCCAACGGTGCATACCTGAGAATCTGAGATTGTGTTGTAAATAACCTTTTTTGTGTCACCAACATCTGCACTAGAAACGACATGGTCATTTTCACATACTTTAGTAGTAGTACACACACAATTTGTAAAGAGTGCTCTTTCATTGCCAAGGTGGATCTCATGAATGAGTAGATCAAGTATCACACTCAATAGCTCTCAAGATCAACACTGCAACATGTAGGGTTTTATTCAAATCTGGATTGCACACAACCAACAAATTGATAATGCATCATGGTGCTAAGTTGATCATCAATACTTGTAGAGCTTAACATGACACTTGCAAATCTAATGGCTTGTTGAACAGGTTCATCATGAGCAGTAGATTGACACATCCAAATGACTATGCTTTTTCTCCGATGGATGGCGGCTGTGGTAAATGTGTTTCCTCCAAATAGAAACAACTCTAGAAATGGCGGCTATTTCCAGAGCAACAGTAGCTCTGGCATGTGGTTGGTAGCTCTGAAATCTCCCATCAACACTTGTCCCATCTTTTTTGTTTTGTTTTTATAACCTGCTTACTAGCTTAGTATGTAGCTACAGAAATCTCCATGCTAGTTGTTGCTCTATCTCTCATTGGTAGCAACAACAACTTACCAACAATTCAATGTCTCAATCCAATGTCTCAACAATTCTTTGTTGATCAATTTGGTGGTAGCATGAGAATCAATCAATTGTAATCATCCAGTTTGGGTTGGACATTTCAAAATGTACGCCCAACAAGCAAATTTCAAACTCCAAAACTCAGCTCTGGTACCAAATGTTGGGATTGAGAACTATAATCAGACATACATTAAGCAAGGGACACTGGGAGTTTATATTCAAGAAACCCCAGAAGGGGAAAATCTAATCAATCAAACCATTCCCATGTGTTTATATTGTATAATAGGTCCCTTTATATAACAATAGGTAGCCATAACAACTATGCCATATTTAAGATATTTAGTTCAATCATCTCCATAACTATCTCCAATAATATCTCCATGAATCACTCAATTGGATTCTTTGAGATTCTCATTTCTAATTTCACTTCTTGTCCTCATCTTTGAATCATACTTAGACTTTTATGCATTGTTTATTGCATTCACATATTACAATGTATTCATTAAATATCACAAGTGGGAGTTAATCCTTCACCAACATCAAGGTTCAAAATCCCAAAACAACTAAACAATGTTCAAGTTCAATCCTCCTTCCTTTGCTAGTACTAGCAATTGCTTAAAGGAATTACATGCCAACTGGACATGCATGTGCAACCTATGCCATGGCACTGTTGAATTTTAGCATTAGCATATAACTTAAAAAAATTGCAGATAACTTTAAACAAATCAGCAGTGTAGTAAAAACACATTCATCACATCAGCACAAAAGACACAAGATTTTTCACTGGGGAAACCCTCAAAGGACAAAAACCCCAAAAGCATTAGTAGCTCATCTCGTAAATGAGATGACTTAGGAAATTCTTCAAAAAGTTCCTCAAATCCAGATATGGATTTTAACCACAGTCACAATAAAATGTATCAGTAAAAATCAGACTGATAATTTCAAGCCACAATTTCTAGATTTACAAGAAATACCCAAAAATAGGATTTTCTCTCTCCTGCCCGAAAATCTCAAACTGCCCGAAAAATTTATGTTAGCTGCCCAAACTGTACTTTTTCCCTGCTCGAGTCTTTCTTTGTCCTGCCCGTTGCCCGGATCTCCTTCCTCTGTCTTGCCCGTGGTTTGTTTGGACAGATCTCTGCTGCCCATGGTCTGTTGGGTCTGTCAATGAACAGCCCGTGACCCTAGGGTCTGCCCAGCAGTTGCTGCAGCAGACTGGTGGCAGCCCTCACGGGTTACCTCGAAGGCTGCCCGAGGGTTGGAAGACTGCCAAAACCTCACAGGTAGTGGCCCATGGGTTGAAAGAAAAAGGGTTGAGCCCTAGATAGGCTACCTGGATTGAGAACAGGGGGAGCCCGAGAGGAAAGAAGGGGCTTCCCAAAACTCGGCTGCCAGAAAAGAGGAAAAACAAAGCTGCCCGGAGAACTTGCCTGATTTTGTATGAGGCTTCTCGGATCTGAGTAAGGCTACCCGGATCTGAGTATGGTTGCCCAGAAAAAATAAAGAGAGCTGCCCCAAAATAAATTGCTGATAAAAACCCTAGCCGAGGGTTCGCTGAAGATGCCCTAGCTGAGGCACAAAAACAGTCTTCTTAGTAAAATTGCAGCTTCACCTATCAGAGCAAACTTGTCTAATAATGAGAAGACTTGATCTTCTTTTATAGCCTTCATTCACCTATTAAGTGGACCAAAATTGGGAAAGATAAAAATAATAATATTTTAATCTTTTCCTAATTTCACTTTTACCTTCTTACCAAAAAGTCTTTTTATTTATCTTTGACTTTTACTAAAAGTCCTTATTTATTTTTGACTTCCACCTTTGGTCCTTTTCCTGTGGTACAAAAGTCCTTGTTTATTTTTTACTTTTGACTTTAGCCTTTTTCCAAGTGCCCCCGTGGTCATTACCTATGGTCCTTTTTGATTCCAAACGTACATCATCATAAACCAAGAGAGTTACTAATGCTTTTATCCCACACTGTGTGTGACACCTAGATCTGGTACTAGGGTAACTTAACCAAGGGTAGCTAATCCTTGGAGAAGTACACCAAGTCCATATATCAAGGGTCAGAGTGCCACACATGCCTAGACCCACTCTAGGGCTTACAGTGCCTTCATTCTCCAAGAGAATGGCTACTCAGAACTAAGCTGAGTCTACCAGTACTAGACTGGTCTACATCGTGGTCCCGGACCAGATGTCTACTCAACACTAGGTTGAGTCTACCTAGGGCAGAGCTGGATCTATATCATGGTCCCAGACCAGATATCTTCCATTCAACAGAATGGTCACTCAACACTGGGTTGAGTCTTCACCGTGGTTGTAATATCCCAAATCCCGATATTTTCTATTTTTAAGCAAATATGCTGATACAACTGGGCATGCAAATTGCCATGCAAAAATCCCTATTTTATAGCAAAAATTAGGGTTAGGGTTTGTGGGACAGAATGAACACTTACCATTGATAAGCCGGCTAGACTGCTCCTGAGAGAGTATGCAAGCACCGAGAACTGGATCGGAGATGGGCAGATCTCTTCTGCTTCCGGTGAACCCCCAGCAGCAAGAACCCCAGTCAGAAAAGGGTGACGCTTTCGGTGAAGGTGGTGTCCGATGATGCTGTCGATTTGCAGGACTGATAGCCTTCCCGTGCCGGAGAGAATGCCTGGTACATGCGGGATTTCTGAGATCTCTAGGCAGGATAGCGACTTGCTCCAGAGAGACAGCTGCTCACGATCCCTGGATCCCGAAATTGCTAATAACTGCTCCGGATGAGCATGGACGAATCTGATGATCATCGGGTACCGGAGTATGATGCTGATGATGAGAATGGTGCATGAGTTTCGGAGTAAAGCTGATATCTGAAGGCCCAGCAACTGATTAGGGCTTTCTGGCTGAAAACCCCCCCTTACAGCTGCACACGTGTCCCTGCAACGATCTATACCATATACTGGATAACTTATGAATGAATGTAAGAACAAATGGTGAACCTGTATGGCCTACCCTGAATGAGACTAGGACAGATGTTTCACTGCCGAAATCCCATTAGCTGAAGACTCCGTCTCCAACCCCAACTGCTGTGCGGCACGCTGTGCTGCTATCCAAGAGCTCCCAAAATAATAATCATCAAAAGTGAAGCCTCCTTTCGCTTTATCCCTCTTTTATAACTTTCAACTGCGAAAACCTTAATCTTTGACCTAATTAGGTCACTTTATCTTCTAATTTGCAGTTGACTTGCATGCATGCGGATGGAGACCTAAAGAGTGCATGCATCATTAAATAACGCTTGGATGGCATGCACGGAGGTGGCCTTTGGCCCCGGTGGCCCTTCTTGACCTAATGATGATGCCCTAGATCTTCTATGGATGGCATCAGTCCTTAGCTGATTCCCTAGCTGTCAGTAACCGCTCGAACCCACAAGAATCACATAGGTTAGCGGTTTTGGGCCTCAAGGCCTAATCGGAAGAGGACATTACAGTGGTCCCGGACCAGGTGGTCCCATTCTCCTAAGAGAAGGGCTCTCAATGCTGCTCAGAAAAATCAACAGTCACTACACTCCTTACTTGCATAAGACTAGTTGCACTGAGAGAAGCTAGGAGCATTGTACAACCTAGTATGAAGGATATGTGTAAAGTCCTTGCCTAACACTGAGGTAACACTTGGCATAAGTCAACACAATATATCTTTTTTTTCCTTGGAAGAAAATGCATTTATATTTTTAGATAGAAATTTAAATACAATCCTTAAAGAGCTTACAAGTATTCCTTGGAAGGAGCAGTTAGATGGCTACAGCTATTCTTGTCTGTCAGAAGCACAATCAAAACTAAATCCTATCCTGGTAAAAAAGATAGCTTAAGATGTTCTCAGTCTGTCATCAACCAAGCTGTTCATTACAGGACTGTAGAGAGCAAAACATATTAATCGAGAAAGTAGCTTAAGAATCATAAACAGAAAAAGTCCTGGAAGAGGACACTGCTCCATCTTTAAATTCATCTTGTAGGACTTGCAGAGGAGTACCAGTGAGTCCCTTCTTTGATACAGAATCTGCTTTGCCATTATGTTGCCTGTAGATGTGGGAAAAGGAAATCTGTTGAAAAATACCAGCAAGATCTTTCAAGTGAACTGCCAAGTTGTGAATGCCTGGGTTTTGTAAGGAAATTTCGTCTTTCATCCATCAAATAACAAGTTCTGAGTCTCCATATACTTGAGGAGAGTGAATGCCATTAATCAGGGCTGCTTTCATTAGTAGGAACAGAGCAGTGAGCTCTCCTTGATTATTTGAACCTTGCCCCAAGAATACCCTTCCTTCAATGTAGTAGTCATTTGAAAAATAGAGGACATACCCTGCACTGCACTTAGAATTGTTTTGCTGGCTGGCTCCATCAAAATACCCCCAAGGCAGAGTATTGTCAATCAGAGGAGGTGAAGAAACTCTGGGCTTGGGAACCTTGATGGAAACCTGAAAGTGAGACAACATAGATATTACCTGAACAGAAGCTTGGAAGTTGGGCACAATCTTATCCTCAAAGATACACTCATTTCTGGCCATCCAAACTCTCCAAGAAACAAAGAATGGAACTGCTCTTATAACTTTCAAGTCTCTTATAGTGAGCCATTGCTTAAGGTTTTCCAAACCATTGTTTTGTCCCGTAAAGTGTAAAATCCTAAGGAGGATTCAACAACCTTCCAGACCTGAGTAGTGTAAGGACAATCACAAAACAAAGGTGTATTAGTTTCCAGACTGCTCTTGCACAGGTAACCGTCGACCCAATATATCTATCTATCTATATATATTTTTTAAATATCCTTCCAATATGGATGACATGTGTAATGTCAATGCTTATAAATCAAAATATATAAAAAATCCTTAATGTGAATGAAAAATACCAAACATTAATTAATGCACAATGCACATATACCTGTGTAGATCCATCTGAACTTAGGATCTCTTGAATATTGAGAGATTTGCATCTCAATTTCATTTTGATTCATCTAGTGCTTGATAGATCTAGAGTTACGATGGATCTATGCTAGTTATAGAGGAGTCCTCTTTAGAGATTCCATGTCCATTCAATGATTTCCTAGATCAAATAGAATGATGTTCCATTGATGCCTAACATCTGTCTTCTATTTAAGATAGGTACTGTTGTTTATTTGCACATCTTAATTCCCTACAAATGTTTTTTATTTCTGTAAGATGAGTGTTTTTATTGTTGTTTCTATTGTCCTATTTATAACAGTAAGTTCTTCATTATAATCTTTTGGCTTGATCAAAATCTCAAGTTAATATATTTTTTAAGATTATGTTGGTAATCATCTTGTTTATTCTTATTGTGGTAAATTTCATTTTGTTTTTCAGTTTTTTAATTGTACATTCCTCTCTTACGTCATTTGTTGATTCCCCTAGGTTAAGGTTTTTCTTATCATCATTCATTGCTTTTATTACTTCATTTTCCCCTTGTTTTGCAATTGGGATTTCTTTTATTTCTCTTATGTAGAATTAGATGATTAATCAAGAACTATTATCATTGATGAAAGAAACATGGTTGATATAACAATTTTGTATGTTCCTTGTTATATCATTTTCTAATGCTGTACCTTCATTCTGTCCAGTTAATCTTTAATTTTTAAAAATTTTGTGACCTCCTTGGCCCCTAAGAATGTGACTTAGACGTAATAGATCCCATAATTATTTACCTTTCCAAAATTTCTTTTGTCTTAAGACCTTTAACGCGACCATGTGCTGGAGAAGAGGGCCTAGGATCTTTTTTTTGGTATGGATGCTACTGGTGAACACAAGCAAGCAACAATTTTCCGGTACAAAAATTATAAATAATCATAATGACGCAAGTATGTTGTCTCACAAGCTCAATAATTATCCTTTGGCTAATCAAGGATCAGTGATCACTAAGGGTATCTATTCCACCAAAGCTGTCCAAGATTTGCACTTGGTGCCAGCTGCAATAAACAACCCATTTATGTGAACATGCCACCCCACAACAGGCGAACATGGCTTAGGGAGGATTTGAACCTCGCTAGGGGAGTAACAACATCCCCACTTTGCCAACCAACCAAGCCCTTGTTGACTAGAATCCTTATGTTTACCAGCCTAACTTCTAGTGATAGAATTTGAAAAAAATGACTGAATAGTTGCTTGCTAGTCATATCTAATGTTAGGATAATGAGTCCAGTGAAATGACAATGTGGCAGGGATTGAGGATTGATAATAAAGATCAGATATTTTTTTCTTCTTTTGTTTGGTGGAGGGGTTAGATTTATGTACTTATTTAGTTTAAACAATTTAAATATAGTTTGTAAGAAGCAAAATGGCTTTGAGATTGAACGAATATGTGAGCAAGCAGAGGGAGGAAAAATTGACATAGGTATGTAGAAAAATAAATTAAAAGGCAAACAATTAGTGATAGGAGGAGAGGGGATGATGTGGAGAACAAGTTGAAGACAACAATGAACAAAAAACTCTCAAATATTAGTTCATTGTTAGGATGAAATTAGAAATTCCCCCCTTTCCTGAAAGGAATGATTGTAGATAGAGAAAATTGGTTCTTTCTTCTGAGTTGGGCATAGCCAAGTGGTTCAAAGTAGTGGATTGTGAATCCACTATTGAGAATGGTGTATTCTTCACATGTGGTCATGACCATCTCACATTGTCTCGTTAATGCATTTAGTTAGGCATTAATTATGGCTAAAGGCCATTGTTGATTGTAATACCAGGTTATGGTTAAGTACGAACTAGTCGACTTTGATATACGTTCCATAATGACTTGGCTGCTAAAGCTTGACCAAATAGGTGAATATGTTTGAGCCCCCACCCCCCAAATCTTTCAGGACACCAACCTTTGCCACTTAACCAGTGAGACCCTTTATATTCACTTTTGCTTTGCCAAAGGAAGTTGAAATAGTACCTGACGATCTTTAGAATTCTGTTAGGGACATGGGCCAGTGTATGCCAATACACTGGAATGGCCTCAAGTACAGATTTAACTAGGATTAGTTGACCAGCCCTTGATAACCATTTATGACATTAGGGAGAAATTCTTTTCTCAATTTTAGAAACCAACCACAACCAATCAGCTTTCCCATAACAATTAGGTTTATGCTTGAACCCCAAATGCTTGATACCCTCGATAAAATCTGAGTGCTGAAAAGGGAAACATCTCTCCATTTTAGAAAGAAGTGCCTCAAGAAACCTACAAGTATAAGGCACATTTAGCTACATTAACTTCCATCCATGTGGCCATTTGGTAGAGCTAAATAATACCTTGAAAGTGGCACCTTCTCTAGCAGTACCAAAACAAAATAGAAGAACATCGTCAACAAATAGCAAATGGGTAAGAGCCTCCCCTTTACCTACCTTATTCGCTGAACAGTCCTTGTTCGCCTGGCTTCATTGATTGATCTGCTCAAACCCTCAGCTACAAGAAGGAAAAGGGAAGGGAAAAAGGGACACCCCTGTTTGAGCCCTCTATTTGGCTTGAAAAAATTAGATGATGAGCCATTTATAAGAACAACAAAGGAGTAAGTAGACACAAAATCCATGATTCATCTGACCATTGACAAAGAGAAACCAATATGATTTAGAAGTAACCAATAAATTCTATCATATGCCTTGGATAAATCTATTTTGATCACTGTTGCAGGCTCCTGAAAGGTCTTGATGGAATGAAAGCCTTCTTGGGCAGTCCCTATGGCCTCATGAATCTGTTTCCTTCCCAAGAACCCAAACTTCTCTGAAGAAATGTAGTCAGACGAAACAGGTTTCAATCCAACAACAATCACTTTGGAAATTTCTTATACAAGCAATTACACAGTGAGATAGGTCTGAACCTGTCAAATATCTCAGGACAATGAATATTGTATTAATTACATAAATAATAATTATATTTAATACTTTCAAATATTTTATATAATTGAAATATTTATAAATAAACATTTGTATTCGAATGCATCCAAAGATTCAAATAATAATGTACTCAAAGAAGACTTTAGAATGCACTTAAATATGTTGGGAATGATACTATAAAAGAAGTAAGATCGGACGTTAAGATAGACAACACAAATATTAAAAAAATAGTATTAAATATAAAATAAAAAGACATTATTGACATGCAAAGCAGGATGTTAAAAAGAGAAAATTAAAGAAAATATTATTGTTAATTTGTTAAGAGGTTTTGGATTATATATAAAATAAATTAATATAAAAATTAGACACATGTTAAGAATATATATAAAATCTCTAGGGCGCAAAATGTTGCTCTGCGGCAACGCTCCCAGATGCGAAGGTGCGAGGAGCGAAGAACAGGTGGCGGGAGACGCAGTCTCTCTCTTAAATTTTAACAGAAACGCAATGAAGGCTTTTATGCACACGAGCAAAGGAAGGAAGCAAGGGAAATTGTTAGAGCAATCATGTAAAGCGAGGAGGTGGACTTTGAGCAGGACAATGGGGAATTTACGATCTTTTGCACAGACCTTGAGTTACAATCCGCACAAACGAAGGTACCTCTAGCGGCCATGGCGTAGGAGGAGGTACGGTCTTATGCAACTCCACTAACAGAACCCTCACATATCAATGATGGGATTGACGTTAGGAAGGAGGTAGCCCATACGGTAGCGCCGTCGGAAATGCCGAGGAAGAGAAGAGGCACTCGACCAAAAAAAAGAAATTTCGAAACGATAGCGGGCAAAGATATTCACCTGGAACAAATTCTTGATTACCTCAAGGTGGCCCTGGTTGGAAGGTTTTATGGGAAGGTGACGACCAAAGGCATGCTGGAGCAATGGTTAAAGGAGAATTGGCACAATGTTATAGTCTACGTACCGGTATTTCATGCCCTCCCTAGAGGCTGGTTTCTCATAAGAACTCGCAGCATGGAAGATAGTAATAAATTACTGGAAAGAAATTGACAGTGGGGACCGTCAGGGTTAATTCTGAAGAGATGGTCCATGGACTTCAACGAAAACAAAGCTCCTCATAACATACAATAGATATGGGTAATCTTACTTGGCCTTCTAATGGTTTTTTTGGCAAACAAAGATATTCGAAGCAATTGGGAATAAATTGGGTAAGTTTATTGCTATAGCGGAAAACTGGGAGGACAAAATAGATCGCAGGTGTGCCCGGATATGAGAGACAGGTTGTACGAAGAACTCAAAATAGTTATGCATGGAAGTGTATGGTGGCAGTATTTAGATTATTGGAAAATTCCTTTTAGGTGTTTCAAGTGCAGAAGGGTAGGACACATGCAGAAGGACTGCTTGGTAAATAGTGCGAAACCGGTCTACAGGAAGGTCTGGGTAAAGAAAGAAAGGCCCATGTCCCTTGCAACATCACACCAGCAAATAAGAAGAACGCAGGGTAGCGAAGAAACAGACAAAGGAAATGCGTCAGTTTTAAGGACAACCAAAGCTCAGGTAGATGGAAATTCAGATAGGAAATCTAAGCAGATAGAAAGTCAACCCGACCATAGCACAGAAAACACAGAGGCATCAGGCAACTTTTTTCCACTAAAGGAAAAAGTTATTTTTTTTCCTCGGAAAAATTCGTAATGTTATTTCAGCTATGAACAAAATTACATTCGCATTTGTATATAAGGCAGATAAGTACCCCATATATTGTTAACAAAAAAACAAAAAAATGTTTCTACAATATCAATTTTTTTTTACAGTTTTTGTACAGCCATTGTATCATCTAATCATATCAGAAAATTTTACCAAAACAGATCACAAAAGTCATATATCTAAATAGAGATAAACTGGTAATTGCCTTTTGAACCTTGTTCAAACAATCCGCGCCTGTTCCTCATTGAACGAGCGATGATAATATCTGTATATTCCAGCCAGAGCATGTTCTAGTATTTGCCAACCACCAAACGGTAGCTGCGAGGCTTCTTTGGAAAGCTTGTCAGCCACTCCATTCTGTTTCCTGTAAACATGTTTGAAAGATATACTGTCAAATCTTTGAAGTAATAGAGCCACTTCCTCAAATATAGGAAGGACTCCTAAAACACGACATCTGGAAGTACCTCTAACCCAATCAATCACAATCATAGAGTCACCAAATACTTGTAATGAATGACAACCCTTTTCCATAGCAAATAGGAGTAGTAGTTTAAGAGCCATCAATTCTGCAAAATTGTTGGAACTCCTCCCAAGGCCAGCCAATAGATGAAAGGAATGAGTAGAAGAAAGAAAAAGACAACCCCCACCCCCGCAAGTAAGCTGATGTTCCTGAGAGGAGACATAAAAAAAACCCAAGGACGGAGTTGATCAATCTCCTCCACCCGAAGATCCCTAACAGTAGAAATCTTGTTTACTCGAGGAAAATCACTAAAAAATACCAGAATATTGGCAACAACCAGCTCCAATGGAGTTCGACTGTCTTGAAAAATTGTTTTGTTTATGACCAAATGTTGAATTTTAGCATTAGCATGAATACTTAAAAATTTGCAGACTAACTTTAAACTAATGACAAGTGCAGTAAAATAACATTCATCACATCAACACAATGGACACAAGAGTTTTTTACTAGGGAAACCTTAAAGGACAAAAACCCCAAAAAACATTAGTAACTCATCTCGTAAATGAGATAACTAAAATTCTTCAAAAAGTTCCACAAACCCCAATAGGGTTAACCACAATAATAGAAGATCAAATTTTCCAAATCACATCAAAAATGCCCAATTAGGGCTTTTCCAGAAATTAGGGCTTATAGCCCTTTTCTCTGTCCTGCCCGGAAAGACTGTCAACTGCCCGAATCTAATCTTTATCCTGCCATGTCAACCTACCCAGCCGTACACCTGCTTCGACCTCTGTCTCTGCCTGACTGCCCGTACGCTGGCCGTGGTATGTTGCTTGTACGTTGCACGCGACCTTCTTTCCTTCCCGATCGCCTGTTTGGCAGCCCTGCTGCTGCCCAAAGGACTAGCAGCCTAGGCTCATGGCCTAGCGGGCTGGCCCGAGGGCCTGTCGAAGGCCCGACAGCCTTGCGACCACCACATGACTCTCATGGGTCTGCCTGGAGGGCCTGTTAGGCCACGGCAGCCCTCACGGGCTACGCGAGGGTGCCATAAGGGTCTTAGCCCTCTTGGTTAGGCCTGCTAGAGGCAGTCCAGAGGTGCCGAGAGGGCAGTGCCCTCTAATGACTGCCCGCAAAAAGGTAAGGACAACCCGCAGAAGGAGATAGGGTTGCCCAACTGAAAACTAGCTGCCCAATGCTACCCGAAAATGGAGTGTAAGACTGCCCAAGGAGGAAAGGTGTTGAAGGTGGCTATCCGAAGAAAGAGTATGCTAAAGATGAGGGTTTGAGAAAACCCTTAAGACAGAAAAATGATAAGAAACCCTAGCTTAGGGTTTGTCTTCAATGGAGGATGATGATGCCCTAGCTAGACAAATCCATGCCAGGGCACAATTATAAAATCTTTCTTCTTCAAACTTGAGTAGCTGTACCTGTGAGAGCAAGTGTGTGTGTAATAATGAAATGACTTGATCTTCTTTTATATCCTTTGAGTCACCTGTAAGTGGGCCAAAATTAGAAATCTCAAAATAATAATATTTTATTCTTTTCTAATTTCGGCTTGTGCCTTTAGTGGTGTTATAGGCCTTTTTGCACTTTCACTTTTACACCTTAGTGGTACGAAGGGTCTTCATGTATTTTTGACTTTTGCTTTAGCGTTCTTTAAGTACCCCCTGTGGTCAATGCGGTCTTTTATTTCCATTCAAAGTACATCATCATAAACCAAGAGAGTTACTAATGCTTTTATCTCACACTCTGTGTGACACCAAGATCAGGTACTAGGGTATCTTAACCAAGGGTAGCTAATCCTTGGAGAAGAGCACAAAGCCCATTAATCAAGTGTTAGAGTGTCACACATGCCTAGACCCAGTCTTGGGCTTATAATGCCTTTCTGGTAACAGACCAGGTGCCTCAGCCATGGGCTGCATAATTTGACCCTAGGTCAAATACTTGGTAATAGACCAAGCGCCTCCATTCTCCAAGAGAACGGCTACTCAGAACTAAGCTGAGTATACCAATACTAGACTGGTCCACATCGTGGTCCCAGACCAGATGTCTACCATTCAACAGAATGGTCACTCAACACAGGGTTGAGTCCCCCCAGGGCAGAGTTGGGTCCATATCATAGTCAAGGACTAGATATCATCATTCAACAGAATGATCACTCAACACTAGGTTGAGTCCACATTGTGGTCTCGGACCAAGTGTCCCCATTCTCCTAAGAGGAAGTAAATCCATGACTTCCGAGAGTGATCATCAATGAACAATACATAATATAAACACCCACTCAAAGAGGGTGAAGACATAGGCCCACAAATGTAACAATGAATCAAATCCAAAATACCTTTAGATCTATTCTTGCTTCTAGAAAATGATTTCTTAGTGTTCTTACCTAGAGCACATCCTTTGCAGATTCCTTCATGTTTCAGAGATACTTCTGGCATACTTGTGACCATCTTCTGCAATCCTAGGAGAGCTGTGTAGTGAAGGTGTCTGTTATCACCAACCTTGTAGTTGCCTATGTGAGGTGGATCTAGGATGGATGGTAGAGGGACAGGCAACTAAGGAGGTGGAACCAAGATTGCCTAAACTCCCAAATGAATGGTTGTCACACCAATCAAGGCAGTCATCGCTTTATGTTATCTAAGTCCAAGGCAACAAAGGGGAGACCCAGATCTACTCCCGACAGGAGAGATCAAACCGAGACACCAGATCAGATCAAGTAGGCTTGAGGTATGTAAGGTGTAAGGTAATTGAAGACCCTAGATCTATGGGAGATGTTACTAGGTGTGCCAAGGCTTTGGATTAGGGTTTTGGAAGTGTTAAGTTCGATCCAAAGTGGAACCAAGGTAACTTATGGGGTTGATACAAGATCTGGGGTTGAGGTACTAGCAACTGATGAAGATAACTGCTACCTTGGGAAACGTAACCAATGCAGGGTGAGTACGGACAGAGCTGAGACTATCTAATAACCAAAGGATAGACTCAATGAAAGATGTGACAATGTAAAAGTAATTAAGTCATCAAAGAAAAGTCAACTTTCAGGGAAAAGAGGTCAAAAGAGGGCTAGCGCTAGGCTTGGAGATCAGTGCTTATTGGGCCTTGGGCAATGGAGTCAGTATCTGCACAGCATTAGAGTGAAACCACTTGGGATATGCCCTGATCTACGGACCCAGAAAAGTGTTTGGCCCAGAAAATTCAGTTTGCAAGGGAAACCAGCAGAAGGAGGGTTAGCGCTAGGGTTTGGAGGGACAGATCCTCAAATCTAGGACAATCTGGGAGGCATCCGCTCAACGTTGGAGGAGAAATGGGATGTGGATGACCTGATATACAAACCCAAGTTGGAAAAATGCAGAAAAAATCAGATTCGAAAAAGTTAGAAAATGACTAGGAGTGCTAGGGTGCTGAAAGTCAATTTCTCAGATTTAGGGCCACCTGGCAGCAACTAGCTCAGTGTTAGAGGTGTTTTGGAATCAAGAGGACCTAATCTACAAACCCAAGTGATTATTTTCTGGAAAAAGTCAGATCTGGAAAAGTCAAAATTTCAGTGGGGGCGTTGGGGTTTAAACAGTTAGTTTTTTAGATCTAGGGCAAACCAGCCACTTTTTGGACAGCTTTGAGGATGAATTGGTGAGAGGGATGCCCGATCTACAAAACCCAACAGTGGTTTGTCCAAAGATCGAACGGTTCCCTGATTAAGTATTTTTGGATTTTTAAATATTTTGGAATTTTCAGTAAATTGAAGAAAAGCAAGTACAATGGATTGAGATCATGGAAGAAAAGAACCAACCTATAGATTTTACCTAGAAAACCTTGTAGATGCCTTGATGATGATGATCCCTGCCACCCCGATCAATTTGAGAAGCTTGAAGTGAGTTCTATGTCCAGTGTTTGCCTGAGGAAGTCAATGCGCCCTCTCTCCTGCACAACAAACGTCAACCATATCAGATTTGATGTGACATGAGAAAGAAGTTATATGCTGCAGAAAAATAGCAAGAAGAAATCATAGGTCACCACAACACTAATGAAAACTCCCTGATAAAAAACGAAGACAATCCAAGCGAGTTGAGGTCTCCCTACAAAAACGCCCAAGTTGAAGTCGTCCTCCTGTAGACAAGACAATGATCCCCCAAAAAATATAGATCTCATAACAATTTCCCGAATGCTAGGAAGCAAAAGACTTTCCAATCAGCATCTAAGAACATCATGCAAAGGAGATCCAAGAAAATATCCACAAGAAAGTTTTCTATTATTTAGATCCAAGAGCCATAGATCCAAGAGCCAAAGACCCCTTACAAATGAGAAGCTCTCTCCTTTAAATAGAAATGAGAGAACCAAAATCTTAACCACTTTCAAAATGAGTGGCTAAGATTAAAAGATATAAATGTTCTAATCAATGGTTGAGATGAGCTCAACATACAATACATGGATCAATATAACCATAAAGTACCAAAGTGGACTAGATCACCCATAAAGAGGGTACCCCACTCAACAAGAAATAAATGAAGCACATGTTGGGTCCATGGAGTGTTAACTAACTCCCTAAGGGTGCCCCATGGCACAATAAAATAATATAATATTTTAATTTTTTGACTTTATGCCTCCTTGAGGAAATCGTGAGCCTCCCAAAAGCTCCAAAAAATAATATAAAAATGCCCAAAAAAATAGGTGTGGGCCCAATTAGGTGCTGCAACTGCTGGAGAAGGTGCGGAGGACATCACACTCATCATCATGACTCATCCCATGTCATTTCCTTGCCTCAATAGCCCAAATCGATTCCTTCAGTAGCCATTTAATCATTTTTTAATCTGCCTCGAGAAACGTGAACCTGCCAAAATAGCCTCCTAGGGTGCCCGCGTTGTCAAACTGATCCCACCAAGCTCTCTGGGATGGGGGTACTATAGTACAATGAAGCGGCTGCACCCCCTATGCCCCATACATCGCCCTAGGAGATCCCAATAAAACATCTCCCTGCTCAGACACATCATCCTGTGAAGCAAAACTGCATCAGGAAGGTAAAATGAGCCTGATCATCTTTGCAAGTGCCCAGAGCTAAAAATAAGCTATCTCACTAGACTCAGAGAATCCAAATCCATCTAGGGTGCATACTCATATCCCTTCCAAGTCTTTGCCTGATCATCAACAATATCCAATAGACAATATAATCACCTGTAAATGACCAGATACCAATAATATAACTCAGGCTATCATCCATCTGCTGCAAGTGTTACAAGGCTAAGACATGCTCTACAAATCATTTAAGTAACGTTCATAACAAGTAGCAGTCACCTCACTGACGGTACATCAACCAAATACATATATAGGGTTCTATTTATTATTACTCAGACCAGACTTTCAAGACTATACTCACTTCATAGTTGTAGTCAATTTGCTAGTGAAGGGTGAAGGCTGAAATTGACAAGGCTAGGGTAAAGGCTGACCACCAACTTAACATCATGAAAGGTAAAATGAGCCTGATCATCTCTGCAAGTGCCCGGAACTGAAAATAAGCTATCTCACTAGACTCAGAGAGTCCAGATCCATCTAGGGTGCATACTCATACCCCTTTCAGGTCTCTGCTTGATCATCAACAATATCCGATAGACAATATAATCACCTGTAAATGACCAGATACCAGTAATATAACTCAGGCTATCATCCATTTGCTGCAAGTGTTACAAGGCTAAGACATGCTCTACAAATCATTTAAGTAACATTCATAACAGGTAGCAGTCACCTCACTGGCGGTACATCAACCAAATACATATATAGAGTTCTATTTATTATTACTCAGAGCAAACTTTCAGGACTATACTCACTTCATAGTTGTAGTCAATTTGCTAGTGAACGGTGAAGGCTGAAATTGACAAGGCTAGGGTAAAGGCTAACTACCAACTTTAAATCATGACACTTTGGATATGGAAAGGGAATACTCACTATAACCACATGCCGGACAAACAACAACACAGGGAATGGCAGTGCCTCACAAATGGTTGAATTGTTCAGAGAGTGCTTATTCAACTTAGGCATCATGTCTACATCAAGTTTGATCTAGGTTCATTAAGACCATCAATTTTATTTTCATGGCCTTTTTTGCCTATATGACCTTTTGGGGACTTCACCAGTGCTTAAAAGCACAGCTAACTGCAGCTTTCATCCAGGACATATTCAAATTTATAAGGTCAACAATATTTGTATATAGCATATATTTAACCATTGCTTTTGGGACCTTTTTTTATACCCTACACAGAGTATTTTAGCATTTCATTGCTCTTGCCCTTTGCTTGTATATGTTAAGAAACACATTTTAGAATTTACATTTTCCATGGGCGCATATATAAACATTTCCAATACAAGTAGTACATGAGCTTTCAGTTTTAGCCAACAACATCTCAAGTGACTAGGAGGAGTTCTGCACAGTGCCGAACATCGGGACAACCGACCAGAATGATTTAGGCATACAATCCAACTCACCAAAGGCAAGTTCTGTCACCAACTCAAAGCCGAGACACACTATAAACAGGGAGGTTTGTCCAACAAAGGTTCTAGCGGGGAAAGGTTCTCCATGCCATAAGTCAAGTAGTAAGTCGGTTTAAAAACAAAACTAGAAGGTAATGGATGGGTGGAGACAGTGAAAGATGAAGTCAACACTAGCAAGCCAAAGAAATGGTGGGAATGACTACCTCTATTCTTCCTAAGGAGGGTAAAACCAATGAGTATAGATCAGGAACTTCCAAGTCTAAGTAGGGACACCAATACATAATACAAATACATCCAAGTCCATATATTTATGACCACCAGATCATGACACTAAATGTTAGTATATGTCACAAAGATGAGTATAAGAGCAATGATAACCATAACATAATAAAATAAATGTTGAGTCATAACCATGCAGATAATCCATCTGAACCATCATCTGTCCAATGAGAAAACACTAGAACCAATCTGGGCATCACTAACTGCTCTGCAAATGACTAAATGGCTACATCAGTCCTCGAATCTAAGTGTCATGAGACTCAGTCCTGACATGGGAGAGTATAATAGTCCACTAACAAAATAATGATCCGTCAAAACTGCTCATCTCAGCATCTCATATGTAAGAGATCTGGCTGAAAAATGTATTGTATCTGAAAAATAGAATATGGTAGCCTGGCTACTATATATGTGATAACAGTGTCCAAACCTTCTATGCCAAATTTCACATGGATCAATTTTGTGATGTACCAAAGCATGAGTGGAATCTTCGGAAACCCTGTAAAGGCCTTCCTCTTGAGCCCCAATCTGTACTGTTGAGCTTATATCTTCATTCTTTGCCCATAGAAGGACTTTCTTGTCCATGAAGAGGACTCTGTAGCCCTTGTCTTCTAATCCAGCAATAGATAGAAGATTCTCCTTTAAACCAGGAACATATAAGATACCATCAATATGAAAAACCGTACCTGAATCAAGTTGAAGTGAAGTTGAGCCAACTCCTTCAATTTTGTAAGTAGAGTCATCTCCAAGTTCTACCTCTGTGGTGAACTTTTTCTTTCTATAACTAGTGAGAGCTCCACGATCACCTATCATGTGCCTGGAGGCACCACTATCCACCAACCAAGCAGTTTCACTGTTGGTGGAACTAGAGAGAGCTGAAACTAGGTAGTACTCTCTTCTAGGTTCTTCTTCTTTGTTAGCCTTGGCTTTCTTCTTCTTTGGTTCTTCTTCTTCTTCTTCCTCTGCTTCTGCAGCAGATGCTTGAAACCTTCGCTTAGGCTTCTTCTTGGCTTGCCTGCAATCCTTGGCAAAATGTCCAAACTTATGGCAATTATAACATTCCATTTTTGACATATGAGTGAACTTACCCTAAGGTTTCTTTCCCTTCTTTTGCTGAGAGAAAGGCTTCTTAAACTTCTTTGACTTGGCTACAAGTGCAAGGTTACCTTCCTTGATTACCTTGCCTGAGGTCCTTCCCTCTTCTTCTATGCAACCATGCCAAAGCCTTTCAAAGGTTGGTTGATTCTCACGTCCACTGACAGATGCCATGAAGGTTTCCCAAGAGCTTGGAAGACCATCAATCACAGTTTGCACAAGGTCATCATCATCAACAGTAATACCAATAGCAATGAGTTGATCTCTTACCTGTGCAATCTTTGTGAAGAAAGAACCAACACTTTCATCCTTGTTCAACTTCAAAGTTCGTAGCCTCTTCTTCAAGACTCTCTTTTGACTGGGAGCCTTCTTTTCATATAGGTTGGCCAAAGCATCAAAGCATTCTTTAGCAGTCTTCAAAGCTGTGATGTTGGACATCACCGTCTCTTTGACAGAATCATAGATGATTCTTCTAGCCTTACCTTGCTTCCTCTTGTAAGCAATCCTTCCAGCAGTAGATGTTGGCTCTTCAATGACATTAAAAACAATGTCCTCCAAGTCATTCTCTTCTAGAATGGTTGTTAACCTGGCCTTCCAGGAGTTGTAGTTGGCTTAACCATAGAGCTTCTCTTTCGGTCTGAAAACATTGACGGCCATCTCTACAACATAGTCAATGCTAAGTCTGCAAATCTTATCCCAAGGTCGAGGAAAACAATAGTAGTGTCCCTTCACTGTGTTTTCACATGCTAAGCTTTGATACCATGTTGAATTTTAGCATTAGCATGAATACTTAAAAATTTGCAGACTAACTTTAAAAAAATGACAAGTGCAATAAAATAACATTCATCACATCAACACAATGGACACAAGAGTTTTTCACTGGGGAAACCTTTAAAGGACAAAAACCCCAAAAAGCATTAGTAACTCATATCGTAAATGAGATGACTGAAATTCTTCAAAAGGTTCCACAAACCCCAATAGGGCTAACCACAGTAACAGAAGATCAAATTTTCCAAATTAAATAAAAATGCCCAATTAGGGCTTTTCCAGAAATTAGGGCTTATAGCCCTTTTCTCTCTCCTTCCTGGAAAGATTGTCAACTGCCCGGATCTGATCTTTATACTGCCCTATTAGCCTGCCCAGCTATACACCTGCCCGGACCTCTGTCTCTGCCCGACTGTCCGTACACTGCCCACGACCTGCTCCCCGCGGCCTTCTCTCCTACCTGACCACTTATTTGCCAGCCCTGCTACTGCCCGAAGGGCTAGTAGCCTAGGCCCCTGGCCTAGCGGGCTGGCTCGAGGGCCTGTTGACAACCTTGCGGCTACCACAAGACCCTCACGGGTTTGCCTTCGGGTTGCCCAGAGGGCCTGTTAGGCCGCGACAGCCCTCATGGGATTTCCCATGGGCTACCCGAGGGTGTCGTAAGGGCCTTAGCCCTCTCGGGTAGGCCTGCTAGATGCTGGCCGGAGGTGCCGAGAGGGCAATGCCCTCTAATGACTGCCCACAAAAAGGTAAGGACAACCTGCGGAAGGATATAAGGCTTCCCAACTGAAAACTAGCTGTCCAATGTTGCCCGAAAATGGAGTTTAAGACTTCCTGAGGAGGAAAGGTGTTGAAGGTGGTTGCCCGAAGAAAGAGTATGCTGAAGATGAGGGTTTGAGAAAACCCTTAAGACAGAAAAATGATAAGAAACTCTAGCTTAGGGTTTGTCTTCAATGGAGGATGATGATGCCCTAGCTAGACTCATCTATGCTAGGGCACAATCATAAAATCTTTCTTCTTCAACCTTGAGCAGCTATACCTGTGAGAGCAAGTGTGTGTGTAATAATGAAATGACTTGATCTTCTTTTATATCCTTTGAGTCACCTATAAGTGGGCCAAAATTAGAAATCTCAATATAATAATATTTTATTCTTTTCTAATTTTGACTTGTGCCTTTAGTGGTGTTAAAGGCCTTTTTGCACTTTCACTTTTACACCTTAGTGGTACTAAGGGTCTTCATGTATTTTTGACTTTTGCTTTAGCCTTCTTTAAGTGCCCCCTATGGTCAACGTGGTCTTTTATTTCCATTCAAAGTACATCATTATAAACCAAGAGTTACTAATGCTTTTATCTCACACTCTGTGTGACACCAAGATCAGGTACTAGGGTATCTTAACCAAGGGTAGCTAAGCCTTGGAGAATGACGCAAGCCCATTAATCAAGGGTTAGAGTGTCACACATGCCTAGACCCAGTCTAGGGCTTATTGTAATGTCCTTGTCGGATTAGGCAACAAAACACCCGCTAACCTACTTAATCTCCATAGGTTCGAGCGGGTACTGCATAAGAGGGGATTGACTGAGGACATTTGATACTTAGAACAACTCGGGGCACATTCAGTACTAAAGTCAGTAGTAGGCTAAAAGAAGCATTTTCTCTTTAGGCCTAAAAGTCAACATCAAATTAGAATCGCATGCATGCAAAAGTAAAAGCACAAACCCTAAAAGTGACATGCGAACCCTAAAAGCGCATAAGGATCTATTTAAGAAGGATGAGGGGGCCTAAAGAGATACTTTATGATTATTATTGATTTTGGAGCTCTTGAGTAGCGTGCGGCCACCGCAGTTGGGATTGAAGACGACATATTCAGCTAACGGGGTTTCGGCAGTGAGATATCTACCCTAGTCTCATCCAGGGTAAACCATCCAGGTTCACCGTCCGCTCTTCAACTTATTCATCCAGTTGCAGTTATCCAGTATCCATCAAAGATTGTTTGCAGGGACAAGTGTGCAGGCGTAGGGGGTTTTTAGCTGGAAAACCCTAAATCATTCACTGGGTCCTCAGATCTCAGTTTATCTTCAAAATATCGGCACCATTCTCATCATCAGTATCATCCTCCAGCACTTGGTGATTATCAGATCCTGTCTTGCTCATCTGGAGCAGTTCTCAGCAATTTTGTGGATCAGGGGGGGCGTTAGCAGCTAAACCTCCAGATCAATTCGCTAGCCTGCTTAGAGGTTTCAGAATTTCTGCATGTGTCAGGCATTCTCCCCGGCACGGGAAGACTACCACTCTTGCAAATTCTCAGCTTCAACAGACACCTCCTTCACTGAAAACGTCACCCTTAGCTGATTTTGGGTTTGTGCTGCTGGGGTATCACCGGAGGCAGAAAGCACCAATTCATCACCATATCAGCTCTTGATGCATGCATACTCTCTCAGGAGCATTTCAGCCGGCTTATCAGTGGTAAGTGTTACATTCTATCCTGCAAACCCTAACCCTAAAGTCAGCTATAATATAGGGAAATTTTGCATGGCAGTTTGCATGCCCGGCTATTTTAGTAATTTTGCTTAGAATTAGAAAACATCAATATTTGGGATATTACAGTGGTATCAGAGCATGTTCCTTGCCACCCGTGGGCTTGAACATGAGAATTTGATGAATACAGAAGATGACACTTTTTAACCTATAGGAAAAGGAGTAGGTACACGGAGGACTTTGAGGATATCCAACTAGAAGATACCAACTCAGACATGGACCCAACAGGTATACACTCTGACAAGGAAAAAGGAACGGGAGAAGATGAGGACAAGATCGAGTTTCGCAACCTAGTATCTGCATTGCAAGACTTAGCCAAAGGACAAAAAGATGTACTTAATGCAATCAACAGATTATCGACGAAACCAGAACCAGGTAACAGCAGTACACCTCCTTCACCGGTAGATAGAGGGTCTACAAACAGCAGTGGGAAGGTTGCATACACCAATATACAGAATACACCCCACATATATACCAGACCTTCCAACAGGCCTACTATGCCTCACTTCTTGGCAGATGCAGTAGGAGGTCCAGTCATGCTGGTAGAGCCTAGCGAACCCTTTGGGGCTTATTTGCAGGAATACAGGGACTAAGGGGATGAGTTTCATGCAGCCATGTCTTTTTCGGATTTTTGCAACATGAAGAGTAGGAACAGGCCCAGGAATTTCAACAAGGGATTCAATCATAACTAACTATGAGCTGCAGAAAACCTTGGGCAGGTTGACCATCCCAAACTTTGATGGGACTCGAGGAGGTTCATCGAGGATATGGGTTCAGAAGTTGGATATTTATTTCCAACTCAATCCCATGACAAAGACAGATGCCATTAAATTGGCTACACTCCACCTGGACGGAGAGGCTCATGAGTGGTGGTACCACGAATTAGTGACATTGGGTCACAACACCATCCATTCCTATAGTGATTTCACTCAGAAACTCATGGAGCGGTTCGACATGAAAGATTCAGAAATACATTTCAGAGAGTTGGCTCAACTCAAACAAACAGGTAGCGCTGAGGCCTTCATCTCAGGATTCCAGAGGATAACAGTCATGGTAATAGATGTGTCAGAGAGCAGGTTGACGATGTTGTTTACTGAGGCCCTAACAGAGCCACTACGGGGATGGGTGAAAGCCTACAAACCCCCCACTCTACAGGATGCCATTAGTCGAGCTAGAGATCTCCAAGACTCGGTCTCGAAGAACAGGTTCCCTCTCAAAACCAACTTTCTAGTTAGAGACAAGGACAAGAAACCTTTCCAGCAGGATTTTCCAAAGAAAACATGGTTAGACGAGGACATTAGGAAAGACTTGAGGCGTAAGAAATTATGTTTTACTTGTCAAGAACCATGGGTTCTAGGACACAGGTGCGCAGGAAAGGTGAAGGTTCACTACATCGAAGTATATTCAGATAGTGATGGGAAGGACTTTGAGCAGGAGACTACAGAAGAATTACGAGCAGCAGAGGAAGAGTCACTCCAGGGTGATACACCAGAGGGAGTTATTGCTATGTTATCCGGAGTACCTAGATTCCATACTCTCAGGGTCAGAGGAGTAGTACAGGGCCACAAAGTGGGAGTATTGGTTGATGGGGGAGCAACCCACAATTTCATTGATGCAGCTTGGGTAGCCAAGAGAGGTATTCCGACAGAGAAGTTTGAGGGATTTACTGTAGCAATAGCCGAAAACTCTAGCATGGAGTGCAACTATTGGATTCCAAAACTGAATGTCACATTAGGCAACTACCAGATGAAAATTCATTTTATGTAGTGGATGTGGCAGATACACATGTAGTATTAGGCGTTCAATGGCTTTATTCAATAGGGAAATATACTATAGACTACCGAGCAATGGAAATGGAATTCCAGGGGCCAGATGGAAAATGGGTAGTTTTGAGGGGCATGAACACTTATCCCCCAAAACTGGTCTCTTCACAGAGAATGGAGGCAGTACTCAGATAGGAAACCTCCAGAGAACAACACACAACACCCAGATGACATTCAGGCTGTATTACAGAAACACGAAAAGGTATTTCAGGACCTTCCAACAGGTAGCCCGCCAGACAGGGGCTTTGAGCACATCATTGAGCTAGAGGAGGGGACACAGGCAGTCATCACCACTCCTTATCGGCATCCCAAAAGATATAAGGATGAGATCGAGAAGACAATCAAAGAATTACTGGAGCTTGGATACATTCGACCCAGCTCTAGCCCCTTTGCATCATCAGTGGTCTTAGTTAAGAAAAAGGATGGCACACTGTGAATGTGCATCGATTACAGAGCACTCAACAAGAAGACCATCAAAAACAGGTATCCCATCCCTAGGATTGATGAACTCATGGACGAGATGCAGGGCGCCAAATACTTTTCAAAGATTGATCTTTGCTCGGGGTACCATCAGATCCAAGTAAGGGATCAAGACATTTCTAAAACAGCTTTTCATTGTCACTATGGTCACTATGAATTCCTGATCTTTGCTCGGGGTACCATCAGATCCAAGTGTTAATTTGGCATGAAGGAAATGTTTTATCTAGGGCACATAATTAGTGCAGAAGGGGTACAAGTTGATATGGAGAAAATTCGAGCTATCAGGGATTGGCCCACGCCAAAAACAGTCACAGAATTGAGAGGCTTCTTAGGCATTTGCACATATTACTGGAGGTATGTTAAGGGGTTCTTCCAATTCACCGCACCCCTCACAAATCTCACAAAGAAGGGAACCTTCACCTGGACAGAATTAACACAGAAAACTTTTGAGGAGATGAAAGTCATCATGAGTTCTTGCCCGGTCTTAGCATTACTAGACTATTCACAACCATTTGTAGTAGAATGTGATGCCTCAGGGGAAGGGCTAGGAGCAGTATTGATGCAAAACCATCCCCCTATTGCATTTGAGAGCTAGAAACTAAAGAACTATGAGCGCCACTACTCCATATATGACAAGGAGATGCTAGCCATCTTACATGCTCTCACGAAATTTAGACAGTACCTAGTGGGTAGCAAGTTCAAAATCAAGACAGATCATAACAACGTCAAGTACTTCTTGGAGCAGAAGGAGCTGAATGAGCGCCAACAGAAATGGGTCAGCAAAGTACAAGCCTACGATTTCAAGATAGAGTATGTGAAGGGTAAGAACAATATAGTAGCTGATGCATTATCTAGACGACCCGCTTCATTATCTCTCACGAGTATATCTACAGATTGGAGGGCTCTTCTCTTAGTAGAGTACTCCAAAAATAAATTCGCTTGCGAATTATTAGATGGGCAAGTTCAGGATGACAGGTATAGAATTATCGATGACATCATCTATTACAAGAGCAGGATATACCTTGTCCCAGAATCAGCTTTAAGAAAGAAAATCATTTAGGCAGCACATGACTCTCCATTATCAGGACATCAAGGTTTCTTGAAGACCTATAGGCAAATCCGAGAGAGGTTCTCATGGAAGGGCCTCAAGGGGGAGGTTATGCAGCACGTGCGAGAATGTAGCATTTGTAAGCAGAACAAGATTGAGCACATCCATCCAGCAGGGTTGCTTCAGCCACTACCAATTCCGGAACAGAAGTGGGAAAGTATTTCCATGGACTTCAGTATAGGATTGCCCAAGGTCCAAGGGCGAGATTGCTTATATGTCGTGGTTGATCCACTGACCAAATTCGCCCATTTCTTTTCTATATCACCCGATTACTCTGCAGCCCAGGTAGCCGAGTTATTTTTCAGAGAGGTCTTCAGGTTACACGGGTTACCCAAGACCATTATCAGTGATCGGGACAGTAGATTCATCGGTGCTTTCTGGCAAGAGCTATTCAGGTTAGTGGGAACTGAGCTTGCTACTAGCACGAGTTATCATCCCTAGAGTGATGGACAGACCGAGATTGTCAACAAGTGGATTGAAGGGTATCTGAGGAACTATGTAGCAGGGAAGCAGCAAACCTAGATTAAATGGCTACACTTAGGGGAATACTGCTACAATACTACCTACCACGTGTATTAGGATGACACCTTTTAAGGCATTATATGACTATGAGGCCTTGGACTTTGCAGATGTAGCATTCGAAGACAGCAGGGCTGCCAAGGCAAAGGATTGGATACAGGACAGTCAGGATATCCTTAAAATCCTGAAAGAGAACTTATAGACAACCCAGAATCAACAGAAGCTGTATGCAGACAGGCACAGGGTTGAGTGGAGCTTTGAAGTAGGAGATCTGGTATACTTACAGCTCCAACCCTACAGACAGTCTTCTCTTAAGAAGAAAGGAGTGGAAAAGTTAAAACCTCGCTTCTACGGACCCTACAGAGTTATCAAAAAGGTGGGAGAGGTGGCGTATGAACTAGAACTGTCACAGGAGAGCAAAATTCACAATGTATTCCATGTGTCCAACCTGAAAAAGACCATTGGACAACACATTGCTCCATCAACAGAGTTACCTCCCTTAGATGATGAGGGACTATTGGTACTAATTCCAGAACAAATCGTATAGACTCGAGAAAGGAGACTCCGCAACCGAGTGATTAGAGAATACTTGGTCCAATGGAAAGAATTACCTCCGGAGGATGCCACATGGGAAGGAGAGCAAGTATTACAGCATCCCAGTTTGCAGTTGCTTGAGGACAAGTAATCTCAAGTGGGGAGGATTGTAATGTCCTCGTTCGATTAGGCAACAAAACACCCGCTAACCTACTTAATCCCCATAGGTTCGAGCGGGTACTGCATAAGAGGGGATTAACTGAGGACATTTGGTACTTAGAACAACTCGAGACACGCATTCAGTACTAAAGTCAGCAGTAGGATAAAAGAAGCCTTTTCTCTTTAGGCCTAAAAGTCAACATCAAATTAGAATCGCATGCATGCAAAAGTAAAAGCACAAACCCTCAAAGTGACATGCGAACCCTAAAAGCGCATAAGGATCTATTTAAGAAGGATGAGGGAGCCTAAAGAGATACTTTATGATTATTATTGATTTTGGAGCTCTTGAGTAGCAGCACAGCGTGCGACCACCGCAGTTGGGGTTGAAGACGGCGTCTTCAGCTTACGAGGTTTCGGCAGTGAGATATCTACCCTAGTCTCATCCAGGTTCACCATCCGCTCTTCAACTTATTCATCTAGTTGCATTTATCCAGTATCCATCAGAGATTGTTTGCAGGGACACGTGTGCAGCCGTAGGGGGGTTTTTAGCTAGAAAACCCCAAATCATTCGCTGGGTCCTTAGATCTCAGTTTATCTTCAGAATATCGACACCATTCTCATCATCAATATCATCCTCCAACACCTGGTGATTATCAGATCCTGTCTTGCTCATCCAGAGCAGTTCTCAGCAATTTGGGGATCAGGGGGGGCGTGAGCAGCTAAACCCCCAGATCAATTCGCTAGCATGCTTAGAGGTTTCAAAACTTCCGCATGTGTCAGGCATCCTCTCCGGCACGGGAAGACTACCACTCCTGCAACTTCTCAGCTTCAACAAACACCTCCTTCATTGAAAACGTCACCCTTAGCTGATTTTGGGTTCGTGCTGCTGGGGTATCACCGAAGGTAGAAAGCACCAGTTCATCACCAGATCGGCTCTTGATGCATGCATACTCTTTCAGGAGCATTTCAGTCGGCTTATCAGTGGTAAGTGTTACATTCTATCCTGCAAACCCTAACCCTAAAGTCAGCTATAATATAGGGCAATTTTGCATGGCAGTTTGCATGCCCAGCTATTTCAGTAATTTTGCTTAGAATTAGAAAATATCAGTATTTGGGATATTACACTTATAGTGCCTTCCTGGTAACAGACCAGGTGCCTCAGCCATAGGCTACATAATTTGACCCTAGGTCAAATACTTGGTAACAGACTAAGTGCCTCCATTCTCCAAGAGAATGGCTACTCAGAACTAAGTCGAGTCTACCAATACTAGACTGGTCTACATCGTGGTCCCGGACCAGATGTCTACCATTCAACAGAATGGTCACTCAACATAGGGCAGAGTTGGGTCCATATCATAGTCAAGGACCAGATATCATCATTCAACAGAATGATCACTCAACACTAGGTTGAGTCCACACCGTGGTCCCGGACCAGGTGTCCCCATTCTCCCAAGAGAATGGCTCTCGATGCTGCTCAGAAAAATCAACAATTTCAACTCAAAGTTTAGCTTGTTTTACTTACTAAGTAACTTTATTTTTCAGCTCATTATATATTGGCTCTTGTAGTGGAATTTCTAGACTTTGCATGCAGGTTAACTTGGAGAGAAATTTCATTTGTCCCTCAAGGACTAGGACAAGAGCTTGAGCATTTCTACCTTGTCCTACTCTTTGATCACCAAATCTTCTCTTGCTTCCTTTATGACTCCATGCCATTTCCTTAAGTGTGCACTAGTCAAGAGACTCAACTCTTTCTTTTAATTGCTCAAATAATTTATTTTCCTTTAATGTTCTTTTTTCTGTTTCAAAATTTGGAATTTAATTTAATCTCACCAATAAGGTTGGACAAATATAACTAAATCAAACCTTCTTTCATGGCTACACTTCATTTTTAAAAATCTATGTTATTTTCATGGGTAAATCTTACATTATGGTAATCTTTTGCTTGTTGGTTACAAATTGAATTAATGGGAGATCAATGTTGTTTCCATATTTGCTTAGCTCAAATTAGTGCATTGCATTTATCTTTTTGATTGGGCTAAACTTGTAACTGTTTTAGAGCTATGTTGCATGGGTGCTTGTACCAGGGGGTCGAGTACATGAACTAGTACCGGGTACATATATCGGGTGCTTTAATGGTACGTCCCCAGCCGTACCTAGCAGTAACCAAATCCAACCTCACGTACTAGGTACTTCATTTATGAAAATAGGGTACTTGCATGGATTTTGGTATGTCATATCGCATGTTTGGGTACGCAAGCGGTACAACCATTGGGCAATTTACTTTAGCTTGTTGGTCGAGGCAGGTCAATTTGCAATGCTTGAAGTTTAAAATTTTAAAAATTAAAAATTAAAACACTAAAACACATGTTATGTGGGCCCTTTCCCCTTACCTATACCCGCGCTGCACTTTATTTCTCACTGCTCGTGCTCCGTGCTCACTACTCTAGCGACAGCGTGACAGAAGACCTTAGTGATTCTAATGACATTGATCTTGAGGATGCTGATGACATGGGTTGAGGAAGCCAAATCAACTATCTTGTTCATTGTCCAATGCTTACTATTTTGAACTTTCTTTTTCATGTCTAGAAATGCCATTAGGCAAATTTTGAATGTAGTATGACATTGAAGTTTGAACTCATGGTGTCATGGACATATAATATTTTACGTTATTATTTATATTAATATAACTTCAGTCTTCCAGTCTTCCACTTGATATCTACTATGAGTCTATGTTATATGATTTATCAAATTTATTATTTTATGTTTCAAATTTTCAGTGTGAATGTTCATATGGATCATTGAATTTAGAATTATCAGATATGCATGTCTGATGTGACTGTGACATGTTTTATATATATAGTACCCCCGACGTAGCCAAGTACCCTGTTTCAAAAAGTGGCATCTCCGTCCCCATCCCCATACCAGTACCAATCCCCGTACCCATGTTTCTTGGAAACTTAGTTTTAGAGTTAACTTACTTTCAATGTTTTCAACACTCTTAAACAACTTATTGAATACATTTTTCAAATCTTGGGTTATGTTACATGGCTCATTAACACAATCACTTGTACCTAATGGATCTGAAATCTAGTGACATATTCAAGTTTCTAAACACATTTTTTATTCTTTTTACTGCAAGCAATTAGTTACTTGTCTTTTTCAACACTTTTGCATCTAACTTCATCTAAGTTGCTGGAAGTTTTTATTGTTATTAACCACATTATCACAACTCCATCACTAAGGTTAATTAACAATTTGACTTTGTTGTGAGTGTATTTCTGGAATTAACTACTCTATTTTATTGGCAGCTGAGCAATAGACTAAGGATTTGTGGTCCAATAAATTATATTTTCTTAAGCTATTTTTCATATTCATTTGCAACCTTTATTATTTCTTTAAATGAGCATCTAATGTTTTCACAATCTTTGACATCGGTTTAAAGAAATTTTATTTTAGTTGTGGTTATTTGCACTCAACTCATCACTCATTATGCTACAACAATTTCATCTAGATCACCAATGTTTAATGGGTTGAACTTCATGTTGAATTTTTAGGGTTATAGGAGTTTTTAACATAAGTAATAAACTTTAATGCATAAACAGAAACATAAAACAAGATTCAGAATAATACTGCTCAAATCAATTTAAACTGCGGTAAGAATTAAACGTAATTTTCGTCTCTTTCAACTTTACGCTCCATTAGTCATTGCGTTAAATTTGGTCCTCAAGATTGATAAAATGCCATGTATAGTAACAACATGATAAAATAATGTACAGGAAATATCAACAGCAAAGAATCATAACCAATATTTGAATCAGCCTTATACTCAGATATTTCAGATTTGATCTTGTCATCGAAGGGACAAGTCAACTAGGCAAACAATTTATGTACCTTGAGAGAGAGCCTAAGAGGGTTAAAGCAGAAGCATACTGACCCAGACTTCTTAGTCAACAAGCACAATCATACCCAATACAATCATGCTAACAAAGGACACACAGTGATGCTAAGTAAGGATGCAATCACATTGTGCAGAGACACACAGTCATACTTTTGCATAGTCATGCTTTTGCACAGTCATGCTTGTATGAGACACATGGTCATGCTGAGGAAGACCCACAATCCACACTAGAAAAACAGGCTCATGGTCATGCTGGGTGAAACCCATAGTCCACACAAGCCCACGATCACGCTTGGTAAAACACATAGTCCACACAAGCTCACGATCACGCTGGGTAAAACACACAGTCCACACAAGAAAGGCAAATTCATGGTCACGCTGAGGAAGACCCACAATCCACACTAGAAAAGCAAACTCACGGTCACGATAGGGAAGACCCACAGTCCATACTTAAAAGACAAGCTCATGGTCACGATGGGAAGACCTAGTCACACATGAAGGATAAACTCATAGTCACGTAGGTACAGAAGAGCACGATCAACTAGCGGAGGAACCGGTCACACTGGAGCAGAGAACGGTCATGCTAAGAGCACACGGGAGAAGAATGAGACACGACCACAGTCCCGCGGGTAAAAGATACAGTCGCGCAGGGGCAGCAGGTAAGCATAAACAAGTTGGGCAGCAAGGATACCACCACGATCTAGAGCTACGAGATGGACCCACACGAGGTGAAGAAGATAATTAGGCAGAGCAAAGATCGAAGGTCACGCAGAGCAGAGATCGTAGCCATGTAGAGGAAGAGACTTGCGAAGGAATAGTCATAGCAATCACGCGGGCAATGTATAGTGATGCGGATGCTAACGGAGGAGTAAGCTAAAGAATCAGATCCCGATCCACTTGTTGGATAAACTCAAAAGAATGCTTTTATTTATAAGGTCGTGACTATATAAAATAAGTTAACCAAAAGTCCAAAGGTAATGGAAATAACTTAGGGTAGAATCAAAGGTCCAAAGGTCCAATGGTCATAACATAAAAAATAAATAGTCCAAAGGTTTAATAATAAAACATAAACAATAAATGGATCAATGGTCCTTTAAAACCATAAAGTAAATGTACTTAGGATAGTGTACCAAAAAATAAAACCCATAAGGTAAAATGGACCAAAGGTTTTATTCATAAAACCATAAAGTAAATGGTCAAGGGTTTTATTAATAAAATCATAAAGTAAATATGACTTAGGATAAAATCCATAAGGTAAGAGTCATCATAACAAAGGTACACACACAATAAGTGTGCTAGGACCAAGTAAGCTAAAGAACCATGAGTTAACCATGGGGTCACAATAAGACAACCCACAAGATCAAGGTGAACCATAAGGGTGGACAAACATTTACCTATAAGATGAACAAGACCAAGGACTTTAATCTTTTCTCTCTCTCAAGGTGCATTGTTTCATATATTTTTATCATCACTATATAAGGGGAATATCCAAACTGGATGGTACTATCCTTTGGTCCTCAATACTGCTCCTAAGGGTTAGGTGCTAGGGACATCATCAAGGGGTGGACAGTCCCTTGAGAAGCAACCTAGCAGTAACGATTAGGAGAGAGGACATCACACATCATCTTCCATTCTTAAAGAATGGCTCTCATCCCTAGGTCGAGTTTCAGTCCCAGACTGAATCATGTTGATCAACTCCTGGACCCCGACCGGGTCCTCCATTCTCCCAAAGAATGGTCCTCAGGGCCTCAGTGCTAAGCTGAGCTTCAGTCCCAGACTGAAAGTTGATCAACCACCTACAGGACCTGCTTGGTCCTAGGCCAAGAGTCTGCCTAGTCCCAGACTGGGAATGTCTCTGCCTCTACCTATAGGATCTACTTGGACATCATGTCCCCGGTCCCAGATTAAAATACCCTAGAGGCACATAGGGGCCCTAGCCACATGCTAGGGGCATTTCCATGGCATCAACCTGCTTGGTCCCAGACCAAGAACACCAAGAGACTACTGGGGGCCCTAGGCTACCTTTTAGGGTCTTACTCTACCCTGTTTAACTAACTAGGGTACCATCCTCCCTGAGAATGGGTCTCTCGACTGCACTAACTTTAACACTTCATTGGTTATGTTTAAACACCTCGTTTCACATTTCTTGATCTACTTTTTTGCAACAAGTTCTTTTACTTGACAGATTCAATGAGGGTTATGTTAGGATTATTAATTGATCCTCCCTTTGACCACCATAGTCTAATTGTATTTTCCTAGCTTAGGAGATTATTGTCACGTCACTAGTGCATGGGGGACTCACCTGAGGGCCACCTAACATTAAATGCGCCAGTCTGCATGAGTTTAGGAGCTCCAGGGACCAATCCCTATAATTTAGGAACCCACTATGAGTGCCACCAGCAATTGACCCTGGTCAGTGTTCAGTTATGCTCAGAGTCACATCAGTTAGTTCACTCTCAGTCATCCTAGCGCCACTTTGCATGATTTGAGAAAAGTAGGGCGCCTTTGCTCACTTAACCCAGTTAGTTAACTGGTTGTGAACTGATTCAGTGATCTAGAGTTGCATTAGTGAGCTCTAGTGGTGATTTTCCCACACCAAGTTAGCTCCAGAGTCAATCCAGGTTGGTAGATTCGAAACCTATCTAAGGCATTTGAATTCTCCTATTTGTACAACCATTGTATTACATATTATACATTTTTAATGAATGTAATGTTATTTCTTCCAATTATTGGTCTCATGTGTGTTTAATTTGCCATGAATTATTGATCAATGTTTGCTGAATTGTCTCTCTCTTTTGCGACCTTCATTCTCCATTGAATTCATTTAGGCCTGAGGATCCTATGCTTCACTAAATTTGACAGGTTTTCCTTACATACCATGATTATATTTCATATGTGCTTTTATGTTTATGGAAATGAGTTAGTTTAATTTGTGGAATCTTGATATTTCTTTTTATCTCTTTGGATTTCTAACTTATTTTCTCTTTAAGTCATAACCATGCATCAATCTTTTACTTAGTGATTTTCTTTATCTCTTAACACTTGCATTTATGGATTCTCTCCTTGTTCTTGATACTGTTTAAGAACTAGAACGAAGGGAAGTATTTGCTAAGGTGACAGTGGCATTATTTCCATAGTTGCACATAGCTACACCTTATTGGAAACCTTGCTTTGTAGGGTGTTAGTTTTTGTGGCAATAGGTCCAAAAAGAAACTTATTGGCAACATCGGGGAAAATATCGGAAAATATTGACAAACATAAAAATATAAAAATACTCATTTTTTTCAAGTTTTTAAACATATAAAGCAACCCCCTCTCTCTAGCCCTTTTATGGGCAAATGTAAAATGTAACAATGAAGAACCCCTTTTCTCTCAATCCCCTGCTTTCCCTCTTCAAACTGAGCAAAAAAATCCAAAAATATCCTAACGCATCCAATCTATCATGATATTTTCATTTTTTTTAAATTGTGATTTTTTCCTGTGGTAATATTGCCTAGGTGAGAGAATCATAATGTTGTCGATAATTTCACGAAATTTGCAACACTGATTATCAGATCTGTTATATGCTTGAGAAGAATGCCCTAAGGGTTGAAACTTGAAACATTGTTCATTGAATTAGACTTGTTCGGTATTTATTGTCTTGGGTTGCCTTATGTATTTGGTTGAAAAGAAGTGAAGTATATGCTGCTGTAAATTATATTTCAGATTCAGCAGTAAGGTTGAAATCTCACAGGAAATGACTTAGAAAAAAACTCAAAATTGTGGAATTTCTGAATTTGCATTAATTATAGCAAAGTGAAAATTCCAACACATACACCTTTGTATTCCTGTTCCACTGGAAATCCAACAATTACTTTTAAAATATTTCTTCTTTTATCTGACCAACTAAAGAAGATAGTTAATTGTGAAAATTTTAGGGTCACTTGCCATTTCTTACATGGACCTAGTTCTCATTCTAATCATGGACTGCAACTGCAGCGAAAGCCTGACAACCATCCATTGATTCCATTCTAACCTGCACAATGATGGATACTGTTGCATGTATGCATTAACTTTCCTCAAGCTAATTTCTTTGTAGTCCCATCTCCTTATTTCTGTTGTCATTTACTATAAGAACTGAAAAATATAGCAAAATACAATCGATGTAATTCTGTATGTATTTTTTATTGGCATACATTTCCTTTTGAAATTTGAATTAGTTGCTTTGCAGATATTCTCCTTCTTGATGGAATCATGGTAAGGATAACTTTGACTCCAAATCAGTGTGGACCCAAGGGGCATTTCCCCGTCCATTGACATCTCAGTGGCATGGCCAAACTAGACCTCTTCCTAGGTGACAGAAGAGATCCCCTAGGCCTCAACGGCGAGCTACCTCCTCTAGACAGCAGTGCAGAGGGTGCCCTAGCCCTTCCACTAGTTCTTCCTCGGGACAACATACTATTATTAGTTTTCTTCATTCGGCCTCAGATGTTAGGAGAGATGGGTCTATCCGTTGACAGACCTACCTCATCTCTCCGGGATTTCTTTGCTCCTGGATTCTTTTCCTGTCTATTTCTCCACCCCTGTGCTTTTCCATACGTTATTGAAATATCATTCTTTTTTGTCATATGCCAATGCAGACACACGCCAATAGAAAGTGATCTGACATATATACTTAAAAGGCATATACTGAGATTATGGGTATGACCATTTTGCTTTACAACTGAATGCTGTTAGCCTATCCCATCTACCATTGTTGGTCATCTATATTGATGAATACAAATGGAGTTATTTTTCTTATTATTTTGTCTATTACTGCATCTGCTACTCTGTTCTTATGTTCTTGCTCGTTTGCTTTATTGCTGCTCACTTCTACTTTTGTAAAGTCCTCTCGATGCACTCTTATTGAACTCCTACTGCAGCCCCTTTCTTCTCTTCTGTTCTAGCCCTGTCATTCAACTTCTGTGGGGTTGCCCCTAAAGTCTGCCAGGGATGTAAATTATTTCAGTTGCTTGGGTTGCAAGTTGTCAGGAGAGATCCCAGGTTCAAAGAACATGTAAGATTTGGTGGTTAACCATGTACTGTACACTTTTATGATTTATTTGATGCTTTTCATCAGATTTGTTTTCAACATGTCTTTTGTATTCACCAAGTGGTTACAGAGGCATGTGATTCTATTCTTTTGGTGTCGGCTAGGCCTAGTGATTAGCTAAGTCAGATGCTTATCTAGGTGGTACTGTCACTTCATGTATCTTTCTTTGTCTTGCTTTCAGCATTCTCTAGGAGCTGTTTTTGCACTTCCACAATGTACTCTTACTGGATGTATCCTCTAGTCCCATTGACCTACTTTTGTGGTCACTCAGTGGACATTAATACAATTATCTTATCTTATGTCTCTCAGAGGTGCAGAGGAGAAAATGTCTTGAAGATGATCCGGAATCATCCAGCAAGGACGAGCCTGTTGTTTTTCACACATATATGATACCATGGTGGGTGTGGGCTAAGAGATTCTATCTACCAGAGGTTGAACTGATAAGTGGTATGTTAATTTGCTGTGTCACTTTCACATTGTCTTTAGATTTCAGTTCAAAGATAACATGTTAGCTTTTTAAACCGACGTCTAACATATGCATGGAGTTTAACAGAGCAACACCTGAGTGCTGCTCATCAATTATAACATCCCTACTGCATTATGATAACATAATTTTTGATACGCCTGTCTTACATATGTATGGATTTTGTTGCAGGTCGTGCTGCACTTATAGGCTTTTTCATGGCTTATTTAGTAGAAAGTTTGACAGGTGTAGGACTTGTGGACCAAATGGACAGTGTTTTTGGCAAATTGTTTTTTCTAATAACTGTGGCTGGGGTGCTTTTAATTCGAAATAATGAACATATACCAAATTTGAAGCAATTTGTGAAGGAATGGACTTTATATGATAAGCAATGGAAAGCAACATGGCAAGATGAGACACCAGAAAATCCACAGAAAGATTAAAGTTCGTGGCAGTATTTATTGTGCTTCACACATTTTGATACACCTGCATTAAGATAACATAGTTTTTGATACACATGTCTTACATATGTATGGATTTTGTTGCAGGTCGTGCTGCACTTACAGGCTTTTTCATGGCTTATTTAGTAGAAAGTTTGACGGTTTAGGACTTGTGGACCTGGACCAAATGGACGGTGTTTAAAATTGTTTTTTTTTCTAATTACTGTAGCTGGGGTGCTTTTAATTCGAAAGAATGAAGATTACCTAATTTGAAGCAATTTGTGAAGGAATGGACTTTATATGATAAGCAGTGGAAAGCAACATAGCAAAATGAGACACCAGAAAATCCACAGAGAGATCGAAGTTCATAGCAGTATGTATTGTGCTTCACATATTTTGTCACCAGTAGTTCCGTTGCTATCACAATATGCTTTCCTTTTCTGGTCTCCTGCTTCATGGATTGGGTTACCATGATTTTTTATCTATTTATAATTGTAATTGTTGCAACATAATTGTGCCGTAATATAGTTTTACTACAAGGATGAATTGATAATTTGATTTCTAAGAACAAGCTAGTCAACTCTTTACTTTACCTAAAAGTTCTGCAGCTTCCATTTTTTATTTGTCCAATGCATGGCATAAATGATACATTTTACCACTAACAGGGACTCTCCAAACGCTACAAGGCTCTGAACATTGAAACTTAGGCAAAATAGCCAACCTCTTCACACGAGGCAAAAGTTTCTGCCTCGTCATCCATCGTGTAACCAATGCCCGTTAAATAAGGCAAAACTGTAGCAACCACCTTGGGTCAAATCCTAACATGTTGTGAGTTAAGCTAACTATACTATTCTTGTTTCTCTCTCCTAACATGTTGTGAGTTAAGCTAACTATACTATTCTTGTTTCTCTCTCTTGTTTTATTCATTCGAAATCAGCAATATTTCAGTTATCTTGAGGCATAAAGACAGAAATTCACAGTTTACAATAATGATTTAAATATTAACTATGGAGTCACAGGGAATTCAATTTCTTAAATGGAAAACCTTTGAACTAGTAACTCTTTGAGATCCAACAACTATTTAATTACAAAACTAAATAAGAAATAAAAACAGAACTAAATAAGTTAAATTTCTTTTAAACCAATTAATTACCAACAAAAACAATCAGAAAAATACCTCAACCAGTTTGAGTCCTTCTCTTTTCCACTTGATAACATTTTGAACTTGAAGCCAAAAATGGAAACATGGTTTCCTCCCAGCCAACTAGGGGTCTAGCCGGCTCCCTAGCCCCAGGAAGTCATCCAAATGGCCCCCTGGCCCTCCATACCTGGGCTCAATGAACAATGATCCACATAAACACATGAATAGTGATTCTGTAATACCAAGAGTTCTTCCAAACTCTTCCAACCTTCCCAAAAAATAGAACCTTCCCCACCCTCCTTGCATCCTCATCTCTCCTATTTATTTCCTCACCTTTCTCTCATTTATGACAAATTTAAATAAACATAGACGGGAATTCCAAATTTTCCCAACTATTATGTAAATATATATCAAAATAAAAAGTTACCCAAGTTGAAAGTTTCCCTACTCATTTAGTCCAAATATCCTGAAATAAACAATTACATCAAATATATTAAAATATAGAATGATGTTTGCTCAAAGTTTTCCTAGCTACCCCATTTATTCCACGGTCCTCCCCGAATTTAATAAATATATCTCATATATAATGTTATATTATGTACGCACTTTTCTACATGTTCATAGTATTTAGATACTTTTCTATCTTTCTCACACACCAACACATATATATGTTTCGATAATCTTTTAAATTTGATTATGCCTTTACCATATATGGTATGTCAAATCGTTGTAAATTATGAAATTGTATCCACATATATTTACATAAATATGTTCACCAATTATTCAATTTTCAACTTACAAATAGTACTTAAACAATTCATTTAAATTTTAACCAATCACTAATAAGTATTGCACTAATGAATTATACTAATGTAACTATGCAAGGGCATATATGTGGCTAGCATATACATCTTTTGTGTGGTTACTAATATTCAATTTCCATTTCTCTTAATGTGTAATTTCTAAATGTTCGCAATCAATCCTCGAAGAGCAACTAAATATGCATCATTCCTATATGTTCACAATCAAACATGCAAGATAGTAAGTCAATAATCAACATCCACAACTTGTTAACTAGTCCACATTAATTTACTACAAAGTGTAAAACATATCGAGATTATCACAGAAGTAAGTCAAGAGTTTTAATACACAAGTGACCAAATTGTTATAATTAACTTTCACAACATTTTCAACTAACCTGCTTCGTTCTTACTAATTCACCTCCACCTTCCACATCCTATCCTTCCTTTGTTGTGGTATCATGGAGTGTCAACTATATTGACCTAATTCCATATAAGACCCGTAAGCATAATTGTTGACTACATCGGCCAAGCTTCCCTAGCAGGCATCGCTAGTCATCATCAAAGACCTTAGGGAGTGCATTGTAGTACATCCCTCCCATGACTCTAGGTTTCGGAGGATAAATGGTGGGAAATGTTTCCACCTTGTGGTATCATTAGGGTCAACACCCTTTATCAACCATACTGTGCAATCATTGTTCTAAGAGTCTTGTCATCGAACAACCACTATGGGAAAGCTATAAATCTTGTCAGAAGTCACACTCATCCACACATCATAGCAATATTTGGAAATCATAATGTAAATCATATAAAACTGATATCATATTAGTATCCTCCTATCGTCTACAACATCAAGGGTACTTTGGCATTTACAAAAATCCAATTATCTCATAATTGACCAATCTACAAGTTAGTTAATTGACAATATGCATTTATCCATAACACATCTAACTATTATCAGAGACATTCTATATCATCAATGACAGGTAAATAACCACATTCATTATCTAGCATCAAGTATTTGTAATAATTTGACATCCACATTATAATCCGCATTTTACATTCATTTAATTTGCATGCTCAATGAAATCACATATTCATTGTCATTAATAACATAACATGGTAAACGACCTATACTATTCACACACATGCATGTTTGATTGTTTTCCTAATAGTTTTTTTAATGATAAAACTAGAATGATTCCAATCGAGTCTAATAGATAATAAGCAATGAATGCTAAGATAACTTACATTTAGGGTTTTTGTTATTGAAGGTCAAAATGTGGGGTGTTACAAGAACCAGGGATAATTTTAGGGGCGAAATTTAGCCCATTGGGCTATTTTTAGGGGGTTTTCTCCAAAAAAAGATTCGCCATTTTGCAATTTTTGAAGCCCTGTTTCGCCCAATTTTGATGGGGTAAATTTTTTTTACCCTAAAATTCGCCAATTTATTATATAAACAATATAAAATCCTTGGAAATTAAAATATTTTTTTTTAAAATATCGTCAAACATTTTATAGTTGGTGTTTTAAGAATTGGTAAGATTTGCCAACATTTATACACTTTTAAATAAGTATGGTTCCTTAAAATCATCCCTGACAAGAACCATATTTCCTTAATCATTCTCAATAGTTGTTCATCCCATATTCTACCATCTTGGCGGCTTTTTACATAACAACCTTTTTAAATAGATCACTTAGAGTGATATCCTTTCTTGTTCTCTCCATCTCACTGTCAAGTGTCTACCACAAATAATGTAATATCCTCTTGGAAGTAACAAGAAGTAATCTCAATTTTTCCAATTCCAACCTGAAGGGGCTTCCTAATAGACTCTCCAATGGTTCCAAATTTTAGGCATTGACATATTAGGACTATAAATATAAATGAATCTGTAAACCTTGTCCTTAAGGAAATAAATCTTGAGAAAACTTATGTCAAGGACAATAGCGTACCTTTCCTCCTCTTTGGCCTTCACTTAGAGGATCTTTTGTGCTAAAGAGCATGGATGTTTGAGTACCTACGCATCTTTCACCTTATTTTCTTCCCAAAATCATTTGATCCTATTGACTCCCAGTCTTGGTTCTAGACTCATCTTGCTATCACACACTAAGTAAACAAGTGGTTGATATCCTTTTGTGCCTACTTGCTTAAATGAAATCTATTTTCCCCCTTGAACCCTTGTCTTCATCAAACTATTCCATATTATAATCTCATTACCCTACAAAGCTAGGTTTTTTGGCCAAACCTTTGGGTTGTAAGTGTTTTGTAAGGCTACTTTTGTATAAGACCTACACTATTTTAACTGACAATTGCCTACACTATTTTAATTGACAACTATTTACCCCTTTACATAGGCTACTACTTATGGAGCCAATGCAAGGGAATCAACATGATCTTTTTGAATCACAAGCTACTCTTTGGGGGGCGTTATTAGGCAATCCCACATGCATAACAATTAGGAGACAGATGGTGACAAGGCATTATCCATACCAAAAGTTGTATTTTGGGTGTAAGTCCCATACATGTTTTGATAGCATTGTCCCTTGTTCAAGCACAAACATCACTGATGATTTTGATGTCATACCTTGGTGGCCCTCTTTGGTTTGTGGTTGTTATTTATGTTATGTACATAATAATTGCAAGTCTTACTACTACAAAGGTGTATGTTAGAATTATCATATAATAGTGGTCATTGGTTCGAGAAGCCCTTTCTACAACCCAAGTGAATGAGATGTATCATGTCTATCACATGTCGGCTCCAAAAATATTTACATAAATGTATATTAAATTTTTATTTAAAATTCTATTCATTTGAAACGTATTCTTATCTCTCTCTATATATAATCAAAATCAAATTTAAATAAATAAAGCACACAAATCCAACAAACGACTTATCACCTATTTATATATCTTTATTTAAACTTTCTACTTTGGAGCAATTATTTGTGCTCTTTCCATTCGATTGAATTACAATTAAATTATGTAGACAAATTTATGAAGGGATATATATACATACTTTTTATCAGTTGGTAATGGATGTACAATTCACAACAAAACATTTTCCGTATCTATATATTAATAAAGTATGCTAGAAAGTGTATTCTTAAGTAAATAAATAATATATTTCATTCCAAAGCAAAACTCCTTTAAATAATTTACAAGAAACCATACTTGGAGGTCTATAATGTCCTAGTACAAGCTTATAACTCCTTAAATAAAGAATATGGCTTGAATTCTCCATGCTTCCAAGCTGCCACCTCTTTATCATTTATGAAATTCCTTTATATATATATAAACACATAGATCCATCTTAACTTTAGCTCTACCAAGCCTGGAGATTGATCAAATCTCTTGAGGTGCAACCTTTATTCAAGTTTAGTATTGTAAAAATGATTTGTTTTTTAAGAGATTTGATCTTTCTCGGCCCTTGGAGGAGACAGAATTAACATGGATCTATGCTAGTATAATAAAGTCATAATATACTCTAGGCAAATAATTAAGTAACTTGTGTCACATGTCATAAACAAAAACAGAGTTGTCAATTGGATCTAACCTAGGTGATGGAGAGGAGTGTTAACTCGGTATCTATTTTTGCAAGTGGTATGTTGAGCTTTTAATGAGTATATTGTTGTATATTGTTGTATTGGCCTTGAGCCTTGAAGAATCTAGTTTACCTTGGGTACCATCCTCAAAATGAAGGAAGTGCTCAACGAGTTTACTTGGGATATATATTTCATGGAACAAAATTGTATTAGATTAAATTAAGATCTTAATTATTAATGGTTGTATGAGAATTTGGTATAGGATCCTTGTCTATATTGACATGCACATTATATTGAAGATGAATCTTTTTTAATATATCATGGTTTGCATTCTTTATCCACATTTTTGTGTGATCTTTTTCACATGGTATGTGAGCAAGGTTGAGAGGAAGCCAGGGAGAGTGGTTGAATGCCTAGGAAACACTGCAGATAAGAGACAGATCGAGAGACTATTTGCATACAAAAAGAGGCTAGACAAATGAGTAGGAAAAATCAAGAAGAGTTTGAATCCAACTTGGAAAGATAAGTTGGTTTGAGTTGACATGAGTAGATTGTTTGAATACGAAAATTTAGCTTGGAAAGTTAAATTTAGCTTGGTTTGAGTTGGCATGAATAAATTGTTTGAATATGAAAAATAACATTTATAAATATGGTTTTATAAGAAATTAACTGAAAGTAATGTTATCTCAATTAATTTTGGAAATTGGAAAATGTACGAAGAGGAGTTGACATGAGTAGATTGTTTGAATATGACACATTAACATTTATAAAGATGATTTTAGAAAAAATTAATTGAAAGCAATGTTATTTCAATTAATTTTGGAGATCATAAAATATACGAAGAGAAGCCAATAGAATTACGAGGTTCCATTTCAGGGATTGTTGTCAGGTGTTGTGTTAGACTTGTCAAAGAGGTTAAACCACCATGATTTGGAGTTTGTGTGCCATTGGGATAAATAGAAAACCATCATGGACACAGCCTTGGTTGAAAGAGACTACATGCTATTAGGAACTGAACGTGTCAGAAACACAAGTACGATGTGAGGAAAGGGTGAATTGCAAAAAGGATGACCGGAGCTTGTGAAAAGCTTACTCGAACCAATAATTAGAGTTGGAATTTGATAGGAAAAATGCATGTCGTAAAGAATTTTGTCCAACAAAGACAATTAAAACAATTGATTCAAGTTGGAATTTGACAGGAAAAACTACTCATCGTCATGTGAGTCATTTTGTCCAATAAATATGGTTAAAACAATTAGTTCCACGTCTTAAATTAGTTTCAAAAACACATCTTTAACCATTGATTTTTTTTTCTTCCGAGAATGGCATGATAGGTGATGATTCCCTGCCATAAATCAATTTCAAAAACATATCTTTGACCTTTAATTTTCTTTTCCGAGAATGGCATGATATGTGATATTAAACTAAAATATTCAGTGAACTTTTTCCAAAATTGAACTAACTCCTTTCGTTTGTTATTTTTCTTCAAATGTGCTAGCTTCCTCTTCTATTTGAATTTAGAAATAGTTTTGGGTTTCTCTTGTCATTCTTGTGTGGACAAAGAGATTTGGATTTATGATGTCAATGCTTTTGTATACAATGTGATTTGTGCTTGATTTGTATTATCATTCATTATTACCATTTTAGTAAAAATGCATCTCAGAAAAGTAAGTTATTGTGACTACTACAATATGGTTTAGTAATTTTCTTTGTTTAGTGACTTATTGATGATAGATTCCCTCATTCCATTTAGATATTTTTTCTCTATCCAACTAATAGTTATGAAGAATGTGGAGTTGTTTTCTTTCTTTACTAGTGTCACTCTTGCTAAATTGCATCACTCCATCCTACACACATGTGGCCATCTAAGTATGCATTGCTTTTGCCATCTAAGTATGCAATATTTAATGGTTTTGAAGGTTATATATAGATAGATAGATAGATAGATAGATAGATATAGATATGAGATAGGTAAAAATGAAACCAAATTCCAATATTGCTTGATGATATTATAAGAAAATAGCAATTAAAAAAGCTCAGTCACAATTGTTGTGTGTGGAGATTCATCGAAGATGAGTTATCCCATGAAACCATGGCACTTGAGTCGTATTAATTAAAATAAATGCGGCATGAAGAATCAAGATAACTAGAGATGCGGTGACAGGGATATTGTGGTATTGAACTCGTGACAAAGAAGAGTTGTTGTGGGGATTAATGTTGTGGTATCAAATCTACAAAAGAGAAAAGACACAAATTTGTAAGAATGGAAAGATTGGGGACTAGTAAATCCATCTCTAAGAAATATATACATCTCTATAGTCGACTGGCCGTTTCGATCCGTTAGAGCAAATAGATGAATTTACTAGATCTTTTTAGGAGGCACTAATGACTACAAATAGAACTTATCCATTTTTTACAGTTAGATGGTTGGCCATTCACGGGCTAGCTGTCCCTACAATTTTTTTCTTGGGATCAATATCGGCAATGCAGTTCATCCAACGATAAACTCTATCTAAAAAAAGTATGGAGATATGACACAATCAAACCCAAACTTTAGATGCCTACTTTAGTCTTCCTGGCTTCTTCATCAATGGATTGGGCATCACTCCATGCCATGCTTCTAGTTTGACCTTGCCAGATGAAGTGGGATAGAGGACAGAGCCAACTTGTAGGTGAGTCCACATACATGAATTATAATTGGATTTGATTTGGTGAAGACTTGATGCAAAAACTGGAAGTTTGCAAGTTTGTATTATGTTTTATCTATTGTTTTTTAAGGATTCTAGGAGAGGTTTTCCATGAAATTTTTACATAACAAAGTTTTTTGGGGGGGATAGAAATGTTTTTCAAAATAATCTATTTTCATGAAATTGATTAATGAGATAGGCAAGTGGAGTTTTAGAACGATAAAAAATAATAGGAATATTTGCAAAAACATTATGATAACGAACCTTAAAGTGTCAATGTTGTTTAGCATTAAAGATATGGACATATATGTTTTTCCCATCTTTCCATCCTAATTAGGTTTGAGATAGTTGATGGCCTTCCTAACATGGAGAAGAAAAAAGGGAGATATAAGACATGCTCATATGGAAAGTAACACAAAGAAGCTACTAACATGGGAGTGGGAAAAGCATTTGAGGTTGTACATCTTGAGTTTGTGGTCCACGCATCATTCTCATGTGCAAGGTATTTTATGCTTCTTGTTGATGTTTTTTTCACAAAAAACATGTGTCTTCTTTCTTAATAAAGAGATAGATTGCATTAAATTCTATCATAAAGTTTAAGGCAAAGGTGGATGAAGAATGTGGTAGGAAAATAAGTGTTTTCTACTTCTATAATGGAGAATAGTTTGATATGTTTATTGATTTTGTAAGAATGGATTTCAGAGGAAAAGAAGTGACGATAAAAGGCAGATTAATAGAGTATTAGACATGATAAAGAAGGAATTGCAAATTAAGACATTGTAAGATCAATATTTTTTTTAGACTCACATTGAGATACTAAGAGTGGGGGGGGGGGGTTGGGGGGGAATAAGTATCCCTTATCAATTTACCATTTCCACAAGTTTATTTTATCAAATAAACAATATCATCATATGTGCATCAAGATATCATCCACAAGAGAATACTCAGAATATATATGGGAAAAACTTAATACATAGCATTGCTAAAAACCCTATAGAAGATTAAATTAATTAAGGAGAATACAATCTCCAAAGTCCACTAGCTACTACTAGTAGGAGGCTCCAACCCCCTAATTTATTCATCTCCAACTGAAAGGATGCTCCAACGCCCTGCTTCTCTAGCTCCAACTAGGAGGGCTTCAACCCTCTAAATTTTATCAACTTCAATTGATGGATTGCTCCAACACCCCTATTATCCAGCTTCTACAAGAAGGGCCCCATCCCTATGAATTTTATCAGCTTCAACTGATGGGATGCTCCAACACCCATGTTCTTAAGATTCTACTAGAAATGCTTCAACCCTTTGATTATTATCGACTTCAATTGATGGGATGCTCCAACACCCATGTTTTCCAGCTTCAATTGGAAGGACTCCAACCCTTAGCTTCAATTGTTGTTTAGAGGAATTCTTAACTTCAAACAAGTCAAGTCTTCCTTAATAAAAATTGAAGATTTGATACAACTTTGTTGTTATTTGGAACTTGGTACAACCGTGTCTGGTTGGACTGTTAATAGTCAACTCCGACTTTCATGATGAATAATAATATAGTAATAAATTGATAGATGATTTATTACAATGGATATGGCCGCCTTAAATATGGCTTGGCCATCAAATGTTGAAGAGACATTTCTCTTCATAACTATACTTAATAATTAATTACTATTACTAATGGAACTATAGCCTAATTATTTTACTATATTATTGTTGTAACATTGCCTTTCCCTTAGGAAAGCTTTGTCCTCAAAGCTTGAGTATTTTCCTAATGTCGTCCTTCATTCTGATTCAGTGTCGATATTAGAATCAGATGAGATTTCTTGTGCAGAGACTTGCACTTCCTTTCCATTGATGATTCTGCACTGTATTGTCTGATTGTTCCTACATTTATGGCCTGGGGTCCAGTCATCACCGCATCGACGACATATGTTTTTTTTCTTTTTTCTATTATCAGAGTATATGTTAGATGTTTTTGACCTATTTTCAATTTCATAGGCATATGATTGAGGTTTATGGCATTGATGATCGGGTGACCAATTATCTTCATAGTACCTACATTATGTCTCTTTTTCTTGTCAATAATGGTTATCGCTTCTTGTTTTTATTCCTTCCATCTTGCATTCTATGACTTTTGCTTTATGTCTTGCTACTTCTACGTTAGGTATGTCATGCAACTTTAATTCTTTTTGGAGGTATGGTTTAAGACCTCCAAAATAGGTTTCCAGCCTTTGTTTGTCAAACAACCCAAATACTTGTGTCGATAAGAATTCCCATTGATGTGTGAATTCCTCAACGCTTCCGACCTATTTTAATTTGGTAAGTTTATTGAAAAATTCATCTTCTTTGATTCCTTGAAACCTATTAAAAACCGTTTTTGAACAAGTTCCAGGTGTAGGAAAAAATGTCTTTCTTCCACAATAAGTACCAATTATAGGCGTACCCTTCCATATGAATTGACGCATATTTCACCTTCTCCTCGTCGAATAGAATATTGTAAATGTCGAAGTATTCTTCCGCTTTGTTTAACTAGGCAACTCATTGGTCTTCACTTCCATTGTATTTTGACAACTCTAGTTTTGCCTTAGGTGGGTACACTATGTAAGGATGATATTGGTTGCATTTTGCTTTATGGTTTGATGGTGGCTCGAAGCTAGTGGACGATGCAAGTGACATATTTGAACTACTCCATTGTTGGTGGTGATTTTTAGCCTTTTTATTCTCTATTATCTTACTGATAGCGTCTATTTTGTTGTTTAATCGTGCCTCCATATCTGGCAGTATTTTTGTTTCTATTTCTTGTTTAAGCATCACATTGTTAATCTTTATTTATTTTTGCAAATCTTCGTGATTCTTAGCGAATGTTTCCTGTGTGAAAACATGAAATGAGGAATCTAACATGTCTGGACTACTGACATGGTTTGTACTAGGCATTAGTTTTTGTAAAACCTTCATTAATGTATTATGGTTCTGTGTCATGGTGCTCAAGTTTTGTGTTATGGTGTTTATGTTTTGAGTCATGGTACTCATTTTTTCATCCAAGTCTTTTTGTTTCTCGTTTAGGATGTCAAATTTTTCATCCAAACTTCTTTCTAGTACCAGAACAACTTCGTCTTTAATTTCTTTCTTAAGCATTGTATTGTTATCTTTCATCTCTTCCTTCAAGCTTTTTTGGTTAACGACGAGGGACTTGATGTCCTTCTCCATTTTTTTGATTTGGTCTTTTAGTTCTGCCATGGTCTTGGACCTTGTATGCGGAGGTGTGTTCTTCGACGCTAATTTGGCTTATGAGGGGTGGATTTTTTTTTGAATAATAATAAATAGTAATTAATTAATTAATATTATTATTGTTTTTTTAGAAACTATATAATATTTTGGTATATAGTTTTTTTTTTAAGTTTTAAAAAATAAATATTATAATAATAATATATTATTTTATATATAAGATGGAATTTTTATTAATTTTTTTTTTTTTTTTGCAGGATTTAGGGTTCGCGTGGAAGAGAAGGAAAGATGGTGCGGGTGGGGATGATGGTGTGAAAGGGGACAGAGGTAGCAGCAGTGGAAATGGCGTGGGGAAGGACATGAGGATATCCATCATCTAGGATCACTTCAAAGTATAAGTGGTTTTTTGAGAGTCATGATATTGAGTGTATACTAATGTACAAAGGATATTCATCATCTAGGATCACTTCAAACATTGAGTGCAATACTCATCAATTGTTTTGTTAATGACAACAATCAACTCAACCATAGTTACTTTCTCATGATCTTGTGCATCAAGGTTGATCTGTCATGTCGCTTATAAAGCCAATTCTTAGTTCTTAAAGTATTCAAGACAATCCCAACTAATCCTAGGATCATTTGCAATCCAAGGTTGACCATAGCCCCTCCAATAGTTCATTATGGCAGCTCTTAGTCATGTTATGACTATCTAATGTTAGGAACCTTAACTGAAAAATGATCTCATTAGATATCATCAATCCTTCAATTCAAAAATTTGCACAAGAGTCCATGACAGTCTTGAAAAGTTCCTTATTCGTCAAGATTTGTCTTTGATCACCTTTTGTCTCTAATCAGATCTCATTATATCATGGAGCTCATCATACTCCTCCTTATGCTTTGCGGCTGTAATCATAATTTTCATTGAATTATGTGTTGGGATCCAATCCACTAGTGTAGATTAGACCTTGAGTTTATGTCAATCCAGAGTTTGTAGACTTAGAGGCATATCCAAATATAAAGACTCAAAGCTAGACCTAATTGGAAATCTAGTTTACCTATGAAACAAACCTATTGAAAACTAGAATGTTGTGACTTGAAATACAAAAAATCCCTTACAGAAGCAACTTCATTTGATCTCTGAGTTAAGCAGCAATTCATATGTGAAATGTTCTGAGATAATAATAATAATAAAAAATTAAACCTAACCCTAAAATATAGATCACGATACTCTGCCTATTATCTCAATATTGAATAAGCAATCAAACATTAATTTCCCTTATAGAAAAACATTCACAATGTATAACTGTTCTCAATACTTCATCATTGAATAAGAAATGTACAACGATTTGATATTGAATAAGCAGTATGAACCATTCCTAGAGCATGTGAATGATGAAATAACAGAGTTTATAAAATTTGTTCAAACAAACCAACTCGTTCTGCAATGTATAAGTAGTTAAAGTGAAGAAATTGAATTCTACAGGAAATAAAACATACCACTGGCAACGATATGAAAAAGGTGTGCAGACTTGGCAAAGGGGGCCCTCTAATGCCTCGTTTACACACACATAGAGAAAATCACAGAGCTTTAAACTTCAATTGCATTCACCATATCGAATTGGGCATACACAGTAATCAAATCCACAGTCTTGATTCCACGCTATACGTTTATGATCCCGTAGGGTCTTTTTCATATGTAAGATCAAATACTTATACAATCTTTTAAAAAACTACAAATGCTACAAATCTAGAAGACTAATAATGACATGCAACCCTCGAGACCCTCCATCAGATCCATAAAAATAGACAAAATCGGAACTGTCCCGCTTTTATGCTAAGTGGTAACACAGGTGGTCATCTTTGACCGGTATTGACTCGACACCTATGAGAACCATATCATCTGCTTGTTGGAAGTTTAACCATCCTTGGACATTGAGGATCTTTCTCCCATCTCTTAGTTTACGCCTAGCTGGCCTGCAAGTATCCAACCTAGGAGAAATTACGGGAAGTTAGCACATCCTATAATTTTGAATAAAACCTTAATTTAAATGCCTTAAAAAATCCCATAATTCAATTTGTAAAGAGCAATAACATTTATAACTTTGACCAAAGTTTTGTGAATGAAATTAAGGTTTTATGGATCAATATGAAGGTTTATGGAGGAAACTGGAAGGTATTTAGATGACAAAAATAGGTCAAAATGGTGCCCAACATCTCCCCCAAGAGGAAGCTGTTGCATGTCCTCATGCACAAAAAGTATCCCAAAAAATTTGACCCTGCTTATATCATGACCAAAATTTTGTTGCTGACTCTTTGCTTTTAATCCTCTGTCTGAGATGATGCATCTGTAGAAGCTCGAGATGCATAAAGGACTTTCAGTTTCTCATACTTGGTTTTGTAAATCTTCTTTTGTTTATACCATCTATATGCATGCTTGGAGATTCGTGTCCTTTGAAATTTAAGCTTCCAGTTCCTTTCTTTTAACTTTATGATTCCTCAGTTCTAATTCCTTTACTTCCAGTTTCAATTTCCTAATCTTTTTACCGTTTTTGGAAGTTTTCTTCTTTTCCATCTTCATTGGAGGTTGCACAGAATTGGTTTCCATCCCCAATTCTTCATTCTCTTGTACTGAATCTCCCTTCTTTTCTTCTTCCATAGTTTGTTGCTCTAAGAAAGGAGAAACTGGATCATTTAATATTTCCTATCTTGGATGCTTTTTCTTTTCTTTTTCTTGCTGATCCAAGAAGATATTGATTTTATTTGTCTTCTTTATCACTTCATCTGAAATATTTTCAGTTTCTTGGATATATTTTTCTTCATGGACGTGCCTTATCTCACCTGTTAGATTTTCTTCTTGACTTCCCAAGGTTTGTATGTATTCATACTGTCTCTGCTGGATTTCATCATCCTCTTCTAGTGCTGACTTATTTCGAGCTTGCTGATACCTCCTTGGCTTTCTTTTATAAGTGGTGAAAAATTGATCTTGCTTTTGAAACTATTTTTCTTCTTTCATCACACTCATAGTCCGTATCCTTCTCTAAGGTTGTTTTGAGCTTGCTGCCTTAGAGTTGTCTTCATCATCTATGATCATCAACACCTCTCTTTCTTTCCTTTTCCCCTTTGGCAATTTTGAGCTTGTTGCTTCAAGGTTCTATTCTCCATCCTTGGGGTACGTTATCATCAATAATTTGTCTTCTTTTAAACCTTCTTCAGGCAGCTCTTCTTGTTCTTCAAACTGATTATGAATTAAAAATTCTTTCCATGTCAGATTTTGCTTCTGTAACTCATGTGTGATGATTATTTTGATGAGTCCATAGTGGAAAAGGCTTGTAATTTTATCTTTTGCATGCCTTTGAATAGCCTTAGCCATCTTGGAAAGAATCTGTAATAAGAAATGGGGCATATTAATCTCACAATCACCTCTTAAATGCTGCAATAGCTTGATATGGTAAAGATATACAATACTAAATCGGCCTTCATAGGTGATGAATTTTTTGATGATATAGACTATTTCATCCCAGGGATGAACCAAACAGCTCCTTGGTATTGCCTTCTTCCAGTTCATTGATCCTGCCCTTGACCTGCACAGAAAGGGTATCCATGCCTTCTCCTTGAATTGTTTAGTTTTGAAGAATCTCTCTCCTTGTTGTGGGAAGCAAATGATTTGTTTCAAAATGTCTTCAGACAGTCTGAAGTTCAAATTTCCCACTGTAGCCCTTTCTCCATCAAACGAATCAGCAAAGGCTAGGCTAACATTATCATTGTGCCCATCAAACTTTTCAAAAAAAGTCACCCACTGTTTCTTTTCAAAGATTTCCATACATTTCTCATGAATATCAGTGGGATCAAATTTCTCTGGTTCTAGTCTGGGTACCATTTTGAAACTTTAATAGGAAAAGAAATATGGAACATAAAACCTCAACCTTGGAACTTCTAGCTCTGTAACGTTTTCCTATTTCAAAATGACACTCTGAAACTAGAATTGCTATTGATTTAGCACATTCTTTGGCAAAATATTTAAGTTTTACCTCCCCTCTGGTGTTATTGCCTTTCAATTCCTCCTCAATGAATGCTTCTTCAATAAACTAGTGCCCGCGTCCTTCCTGTGATATACGCCTTCTTTTCACTGTAAACTATTACCCATATATGGCTTTGTATTACACAGCAATCGGATCTTTGCAGATGAAAGAGTTAGGTTTGGTTCAAAGAAGAATGACCAAATATGCAATCCCAATGTCACCAGTTCACAATGCGATTTTCCAGGCACATTTGTATATTTTCGTGGGGGCATACAACCACGTTCCTTATAATCATTATCTGAACATGCCACTTTTCATCCAATCACTAGTTCATATACAAATTCTCAAGGAGAAAGATTAAAGGTAAGGTTTAGAACTAATTCATCTCTATACAATGCGCTTCAGTTCCTTTGCATACCCCAATGTTTGATTAATGAGCTGTAATGAAGGGATTTCTTCACTTGGAGTGGACTCTTTTTCACCTTTTGGAAATACACACAACCATCTTTATATCAATGTTCTGTGTTCCATATATATTTTAACTTAATGCATAATGCACTAATATCTGGAGTATAAATATATATAAAAAAAACATTTGAATTCCATTTTTTTTAAACATTTCACTTCCTGTTGAGAAGGAAACCCTGCCTATAGAATGCAGTGTATGTTTTGGCCATTGAAAATTTGCTTTTGGGATTGATTCTGACCACCATTTTGACCCCTAGGGTAGGATAATGAAAAGTAAATGGAATGCTGGCAGGGATTGTGAGGGTGATGTAATAGGCAGTCAAGCTTATGAGGATAGGTAGAAATGTCATTACTTAGAAACAAAGAATCATGCAACTTTTAAAGCACAAAAATTAAAATCCTTACAGACTTTGCTTGATATCCCTTTATGCTGAGCTTGTTGCTTGATGTAGCTGGTTTGCAATTTGTTTCTGATTCACATATGTCCCTCTGATGTCTACTTTTAAAGATGTCTGCCATCTCAGATCCCTTCTGCTTTGCTGGAAGTCAAGTCCCTCTGCATTGCTGGAAATCAGGTCCCTCTGCATAGGAAAAAGGCTTGGAACTATCTAAGATTCCTTCTGCTTTGCTAGAAGTCAAGTCCTTCTGCATAGGAAAAAGGCTTGGAACTATCCCATATTCCTTCTACTTTGTTGGAAGTCGGGTCCTTCTGCATTTGAAAAAGACTTGGAGGGTTCCAAGAAAGAATAAAAATAGAAAGCATAAAATGCTTATCCCCTTCACAGGCCTACTTATTGAATTGTCCTCAAGTCAAACAAGAGCTTTATTATTGAAAATAAAACTACCTAAGAGGCATGAAATTTTGAAAATATTTTTATAAATTTTCAATGGCCAAGCGAGCCTGGTTTTCTAAGGAAAATTCAAGTTTATGTTGTGCCAGTGGACTGGTTTTCACAACTAAACTCCCTTTTTTTTTCTTTTTTTCTTTTTTTTAATCAAATCAGAAAATAGCTAAGAAGAAAGTGAAGGAGAAACACCAGCGTGTTTATCAAGCACTTCCATCTCCCGTTGCTGAGAAATATGTTGTATGAAATCTTCTTTGTTGATAGGCTTGGTATAGAGTTTGAACCGATGGCCATTGACCACAAATGTACGTGCTTCATCATCGATTGTTTGGAGTTTGACTGAGCCATTGTCATATACCTCTGCAATCTCATATGGACCAAGCCAATGAGTTGTGAATTTGGCCTTGAAGTCTTTAAACTTTGAATCAAACAATAGTGCCCAGTCATCGATGTGAAATTGTTTCTTTTTGATAAACTTGTCATGCCATTGGGCTCTTTGTTGTTGTATCAAAATATTGTGTTCTATTGCAGCCTGTATCATCTCATCTAGTTGATTCAATTGAAGTATTCTTTCTTGTTGTGCTTCAGAAAGATTCATACCCAAATCTGCTTCTAACTTGAAGGTATGAATTTGAAATTCTATAGGTAGGAGGACTTGCTTACCATAAACGAGCTGATAAGGAGAAAAACCAGTACTGTTTTTCCAAGTGATTTGGTATGCCCATAAAGCTTCAGTAAGCTTAGCTGACCATTCCTTCCTATGCATCTGGACAGTTTTGGTGATGATTCCTTCCAAAGTCTTGTTTGTAGATTCCACCTGGCCATTGGCTTGTGGATGGTAAGGTGTATATTTTCTGTGCTTAATATTGTACTTTGTTGCTATCTCCTGCACTAGTTTGGAAGTAAACTGGGCACCCTGATTAGTGACAATCTCTCTAGGAACCCCAAATCTAACAAATATCTCCTCAAAAAGAAAGTTTACCACGGTCTGTTCTGTGGCTCTTGGTAATGGTTTGGCTTCCACCCACTTGGTAACATAGTCTGTACATACCAGAATTTACTTCTTCCCTTGTGATGGTGGATGAATCGGACCAATGAAATCAAGAGCCCACTTTTCAAATGGTTCTATGAGGATTTGTGGTTGGAGTGGCATTTCATCATATCGGACTGGCCGTCCCATTCGTTGACAAGTATCACAACTCCTAACATACTTCTTAGAATCTTTGAAAATAGAAGGCCAGTAATACCCCAAATTGAGTATCTTGTATGTTGTTCTTTTCTCTGCAAAATGGCCACCACACGGTTCATCATGACATGCTTTCAAAATATCTAAAACTTCATCTTGTCATACACATCTCCTGATAATTAGATCATATCCTGTGTAAAAGAGATCACCATTGACCCATATATGCCTAGCACTTTGTTTAATAATCTTTTTCTTTTCTTTAGATGACATAGATGGAGGTAGTTGTCCTGATGATAAATAGTTGGCAATATCAACATACCAAGGAGTGATAACAGAAATTGAAAACAAGTGTTCATCAGGAAAACTATCTAAAATAGGAACAACCTCACCAGTATTGTGTAAGTGAGACAGGAAATCTGCCACTTGATTTTCTCGTCCAGGCCGATCTAAAACAATGATATTGAATTCCTGCATTAATAGTAACCATCTGGTTATGCGACCATTAGTGATAGATTTATTCATTAAATATCGTAAAGCTAAATGATCTGTGTGGACAAAGATTTTGTAGCCAGTAATGTAACGACGAAATTTGTTGACAGCATGAACCACTGCCAACATCTCCTTTTCAGTGACTGTGTAATTCAATTCTACAGGTGTCATATTTTTACTGATAAAATAGATAGCATAAGTCATGGTATGCTCTTTTTGTCCCAAAGAGGCCCCTATTGCAGTATCAGATGCATCAGTAGAAATATGGAAGGGCAATGTTCAATTTGGTCCCCTTAAAATGGGAGCAGTTGAGAGCTTCTCTTTAAGTGTCTGAAATGTAGATTGACAGTTAGTATCCCATTTGAAATGTACATCCTTTGAAAGTAATTTAAATAATGGCAGAGCTATCTTACTGAAATTTGCAATAAATCTACGATAATAGCCTGCATACCCTAAAAAGCTTCTTACATCTGTTTGAGTTGTTGGTTCAGATAGATTTTCAATGATTTGAATTTAAGCAGGATCTACTTTTATTCCAGATGAAGAAATGTGATGTCCTAAAACTATCCCTTCAGTCATCATCATAAAACACTTTTCGTTGCTAAGGGAAAGATTTGAGTCAACACGCCTTTTTAAAATTTTCTTCAGGTTTGCTAAGGAATCCTCAAAGGCACTTCCATGCACAGAAAAATCGTCCATATAAACTTCAACACATTCATGAATTAGATCTGCAAAATGGACAAGACTGCTCTTTGAAAGGTAGTTGGGGCATTACACAAGCCAAAATGTAAAACCTTGTAGGCATATGTGCCCCAGGGACATGTAAAGGTGGTTTTGTCCTAGTCCTCTTTTGCAATGCTAATTTGATTATATCCACTGAAACCATTTAGAAATGAAAAATATTCCTTTCCAGCTAAGGCATCTAACACTTGATCAATAAAGGGCAATGGAAAATAATCTTTTATTATTGCCTTATTTAACTCCCTGTAATCTACACATATCTGCCATTTACCATTTTTTTTAGGAACAACAACCAAGGGAGAAACCCATTGGCTGTCAAAGATAGGGTAAATAAATCTTACTTTTAATAACTTCTGCAATTCTTCCTTGACTATCTCTTTTAGTATGGGGTTCATTCTGCGTTGCGGTTGTTTGAGAGGTCTGATTTTATCATCTGTGTAAATGTGGTGAGTGCATGTTTCATGATGAATGCCTGGCATGTTAGTGTATTCCCAAGCAAATGCATGGGAATGTTTATTCAACAAGGTAATCAACTGTTCTTCCTGTGATGTAGTAAGATGTGCACTTATATTCAAATGTTTTCCTGGACTGATTTCAACTATTTTGCTTTGGACATCAGTGATTGAATGAACATTAAAAATATCATGAAGTGCCAATGCTAGAGAATGTACTGTGCAATTTTCCTAAAAATTCTGTCCCAAAACTTGATCTGCTATAGCATACTGCATGTCTCTTAATTCTTCAAAAATATCAGGTTCAACAATGAAGTAATCTAGCAAATCTTCGTTGTTTTCTTCTTGAAAATCAAATAACGGATTGATACTTAGGAAAGGCTGAATCACTTCTTCTTGTTGTTCTTTGGTCTCATTAATCCATGATAACTGATCTAATGCAGAAGGTCTTTGGGTAGAAGGATAAAGTGTAATTTGTTTTCTCTCTGTCCCATGTGAAATGAGCATAGTTCCTTATCTACACCCTATGAAAGCATCAGTTGTTGCCAACTAGGGTCTGCCAAGAATCAATGGATGCCCTCCTAGATTAGACTTTGGTTGCAGCACTATAAAATCTACAGGATACTCCCAGGAGTCTAAAGAAACAATGATATCTTCTAAGATCCCTTCAGATGTGATTTTAGACCTGTCAGCTAGTTCTAAAACTGTAGGGGTTGGTCTGAGATTTTTCAAGTGAAGGTATTCCATTGTCTCTAGTGTCATGACATTAATGGCAGCACCTAGATCAATCAGTGTTTTTGGAATTGAAAAATTGTTAACAGTAATTGTGACCATTGGGATTCTAGGATCTACATACTTTTCAATAAAAACGGTGTTAGACATTAATCCTGCTAGATTGCCCACCACATGAATTTTTTATGGATCCTTCCTTCTTTTACTAAGACATAATTCCCTCACTGCTTTAGTATAGATTAGAATATCCTTTATAGCCTGTAGTAGGGGAATTTTGACACATACATTGGTTAACTCATTCAAAACATCAAAATTAGGTAGGAAGATTGAAAGTTTTTCTTTGACCAACCTTTCTGAAAAGGGAGGTATATAAGGTACTAATGTTTTCCCTTTTTTACTATGATTTTCTGACTGTGATTTTTCTATATTTAATTTTTTTGGAGTTTTCTCACTTTCTATTTGTTCTTCTAAAATAACAGAAGATTCTTTTTGTAAAGTTTTTCCAGATCTTAAGTGGATATTTTGAAGTGGGAGGATTGAGTAGGGGAGTGCCATTCCATCATCAACATTATACATGGGTTTGTCCATTTTATTATTCGGATTTGGGATTGTCTGGGCTGGCAATTGTGTTGGCCGAGGTGGAGGCTGATTGGATGGCAATTGAAGCTGTTGAGGTTGTTGGCCTAGTTGAGAAGCAAAAATAGATTGTTGGAAAAATGGGGCTTGATTCTGCTGGTATTGGGGATATGTAGAAGGTTGTTGATAGGGCTGTAAATAGGCCTATTGATAGGCCTGTTGATATGTCTAGTTACCATGAGTATACCCTCTCCAATTTGGAGGAGATTGGGCTAATTGAGGAGACCAAGTTTGCCAGGGCATGGGTGCACTCCATGAATTATGAATAGGAGTTTGATTAGATTGTTGAAAAAATGGGGCTTGATTCTGCTGGTATTGGGGATATGCAGAAGGTTGTTGACAGGGTTGTAAATAGCCCTGTTGATATGTCTAGTTACCATGAGTATACCCTCTCCAATTTGGAGGAGATTGGGCTAATTGAGGAGACCAAGTTTGCCAGGGCATGGGTGCACTCCATGAATTATGAATAGGAGTTTGATAATTTGAATGAAACTGCTACATAGGATCTTGATACATACTTAAAAATCCTGGCTGTCAAGGTCTTCGTTGTCCCATAAAATAGAGAGACTACATGCTTTGATTCTCCTCCATTTGAGTTGCCTGCACATTAGAGGAAATTTCAACTCAAAATGGGCCTTTTAACTTTGATTCAAATTCCATGTCATCATGTGTTAGCCAATGAAATTGCTTTAAATTTGAAATGCCGTATAGGTCTTAAACACTTTTTAATATAAATTTGGGGATAGGTATCATAAAAAAAAACTACTTTTTTTGTTTGTATTTTCGACATATCTCCCCGTGTTTTTACTCAAATTTCAATCGGGAGAGCTCGTTGAATGCAGAATTAAATTCCGCATCCAACGAGTACCCACTCGGCATACTTTTGATGGACCCCGCTACCCCAAAAACAAGAAATACCTGAAAAACATGATGATGATGTCATCATCACATTTTTCAAGTATTTCTTGTTTTTGGGGTAGGGGGGTGCGTCAAAAGTATGCATAGTGGGTACTCGTTGGATGTAGAATTTAATTCCACATCCAACGATTTCTCCTGATCGAAATTTGAGTAAAAACAAGGAGAGATATGTCAAAAATACAAACAAAAAAAGTAGTTTTTTTCTTTTCTTCCTCCAAAATTAATAAATATTATTTTATTAATTCTTTTTAGGAGGTCCATTTTGAGTTGAAATTTCCTCTAATGATTCTTTCAATCTGGGGCCATCATCAGTTTTGTGATTTGAAATACATAAGCCACAAATTTGAATAGTATTCAAAGGACATTCTTTTAATGGGTGTTCCTTTCTACATTTAGGGCAGAAAATAGACAAGGCTTGATCTTGTTGGTTCTGTTGTTCTTGTCTCTTCTTGGTATTTAATGTTTTGACCTGTGTGCCTAAGGTACTCAATAGATCAGTCTTAAAATCTTCTAACATATTCCCAAGCTCAGCTCTGGAGATATCACTGGTTGCAAATTTAGTTACTTTGGTAGTTACATCCCTTTTTCCATTTCTAGCCTTTCCTCTTGAATACTTCTAACATAAGTCTTGTATCTCATCAAAGGGTAAGTAGGAGATGTCACCTTTTCCCATACCATTCAAAATATCCAAATATTCTTCTCTTATTCCTTTTAAAAATACTGTCCGAATGATCTCAGGTGTCAAAGAATTGTATTTGGATTTCTGGAGGTTGTATGAGAATCTTTCTAGATACTCTTCCAAGCTTTCATCTTCTTGTTGAGACATTATGAAAATGTCATCTTTTAAATCCTTTGATCTGCAATATGCCTGATATTTTCTAATAAATATTTTCCTCATCTCATCCCAGCTAGTTATAGAATGCTCTCCTAAGCCCATGAACCATTTCAAGGTAGCTGCTTTAAGAGTAGCAGGAAAAAGACGAATCTTGTGGGTGTCATCAGTATATCCATAAGTTCGACACAAGATATCAAACTCGAATAGGAAAGAATCTGGATCTTCTGAAGTCATACCATAGAAATTTGGTAAGACAGATGGTGGAATATTCTTCATTTTTACCTCTTCCCCTAGGATGATGCTAGTGTCCAAGATGGGGAATTTAAAGGTGGCTTCCTGATCTTCTTCTATTCTTTAATCCCTCTCATGTCTCCTCTCTTCTTCCCTGTCATGTCTCCTCTCTTCTTCCCTTCTCTCTTATCTTAGTTTATTTTCCATTTCTAACCTTCTCTCATACTCCCTTCTCTGTTCTGCAGTTGGCCCTTTTGAGGTTTCTTCCTCAGCCATTTTAAAAGTATCAACTGTTGTAATGAATCCTTTTTTATCAGATAAAGAAGTTCCTGTTACTTCTATTTTTGGGGGTTTTTTGATAAATCTTCCTTTCTCGTCTCTTTGTCTTGACATAAAACTAAAATCTACTCTGTGTTTTTTTGAATTTTTTTTCTTTTTATCAGAGAACTAAAGTTCTTAAGTCTTGCTTCTAAAATGCCTCCCCGACAACGGTGCCAAATGTTGGGCTCCAATCCACTAGTGTAGATTATACCTTGAGTTTATGTCAATCTGGAGTTTGTAGACTTAAGGGCATATCCGAATATAGAGACTCAAAGCTAGACCTAACTGGAAATATAGTTTACCTATGAAACAAACCTATTGAAAGCTAGAATGTTGTGACTTGAAATACAAAAAATCCCTTACATAAGCAACTTCATTTGATCTCTGAGTTAAGCAGCAATTCATATGTGAAATGTTCTGAGATAAAAAATAAATAAATTAATTAAAATTAAAATTAAAAATTAAAAATTAAACCTAACCCTAAAATATAGATCACAATACTCTGCCTATTATCTCAATATTGAATAAGCAATCAAACATTCATTTCCCTTACAGGAAAACATTCACAATGTATAACTGTTCTTAATACTTCATCATTGAATAAGCAATGTATAGTGATTTGATATTGAATAAGCAGTCTTAACCATTCCTAGAGCATGTGAATGATGAAATAACAGAGTTTATAAAACTTGTTCAAACAATCCAACTCGTTCTGCAATGTATAAGTAGTTAAAGTGAAGAAATTGAATTCTACAAGAAATAAAACATACCACTGGCAACGATATGAAAAAGGTATGCAGACTTGGAAAAGGGGGCCCTCCAATGCCTTGTTTACACACACAGAGAGAAAATCACAGAGCTTTAAACTTCAATTGCATTCACCATATCGAATTGGGCATACACAGTAATCAAATCCACAGTCTTGATTCCACGCTATACGTTTATGATCCCGCAGGGTCTTTTTCATATGTAAGATCGAATACTTATACAATCTTCTAAAAAACTAGAAATGCTACAAATATGGAAGACTAATAATGACATGCAACCCTCGAGATCCTCCATCAGATCCATAAAAATAGACAAAATCGGAATTGTCCCGCTTTTATGCTAAGTGGTAACACAGGTGGTCATCTTTGAACGACATTGACTCGACACCTGTGAGAACCATATCATCTGCTCGTTGGAAGTTTAACCATCCTTGGACATTGAGGATCTTTCTCCCATCTCTTAGTTTACGCCTAGCTGGCCTGCAAGTATCCAACCTAGGAGAAATTACGAGAAGTTAGCACATCCTGTAATTCCGAATAAAACCTTAATTTGAATGCCTTAAAAAATATCATAATTCAATTTGTTAAGAAGCAACAACATTTATACCTTTGACCAAAGTTTTGTGAATGAAATTAATGTTTTATGGATCAGTATGAAGGTTTATGGAGGAAACTGGAAGGTATTTAGATGACAAAAATAGGTCAAAATGGTGCCCAACATTATGCATGCCTCATTCTTCACTACATCTTATGCCTTAAATTTTTTCTATCTCCCATGTAGTGATGAGTTCATAAGTCTAATCATGATGGTTAGGAACTCTAAGTTTTATTCAAGGATCATACTTGAAACGGATCATTAGCTTTGGTCTTGAATTTGCTTTTTCAAGTATACATTTCCTCAACAACTATATTCATGAGATATTTGATAGGTTCATGAATATTTACTCTATGGTTCACGATCTTTAGTAGCTGATATATCCTTGATCCTTGATGCAACAAGGACAATATTCTCCAATTCACTTAGCAAATTTCTACAAAGTAGATATCATCCACAATTTATTCTAGCCTTTTTATAACAACCTTTCAAAGACTTCTAGCCTTTTTATGCTCTCATTGGCTTAAGCAATCCTCATGCTCTTTAAATCCTTGTACTTCAGATTTCCTTCTCCAAACTTTTGTATGCTCATGACTTGAAGGTCTAGTTGTGTTATTTCTGCAATATTTTTCTATGTTCCCAAGGAGATGACAATTGTAACATCTAATCTTTCTGGGAACCACATAGACACCTCTATAGTAGGACTAAGTACTCCTATAAACTCTACAATTTTCAGCGTTATGTCCAAAATTTTGACATGCATAGCACTCAATCCTTTGAATTTTTTTCTTCTGGACTCAATCCTCTTCACAGCTTGGTAATTCACAACTTTATGCCCAAAATTATGACAATAGAAGCAATGTCCTAAGAATATATTCTCATACCTTGGATTATATGGTTTTTGAGAATAAGTTCTTGAACTCTTTTGCCTTGTCTATCCTTGTTTCTTGAATCTTCTTTGTTGAATTCCCTTGTCTTCATCATCACATCTTGGATCATGTGCTTTATTTCCTAGTTTTCCTCATCTTCTCTTTCTTGTGGCTTAAATATTTCTCTTTTTTCATAATTTCCTCCAAATCCAATACATGCCTTATTATTTGGATCTCTATCCTGGTTAAATAGTTCATTTAAGTGTGATGAGATATTTTCAAACTTCATTTGAATTACATGTGCCTTCTTTAGTTGTCCTTGAAGAACTTTGACCTTCCTTTTCTAGAGATCTTTTTATCAACTATGCTTCTTTACTTTTAGATTATTTCTAGTTGAGTTTTGAGTATATCTATTTCTTTGGATTGTTTCTTTGTCTTTTCTAATTCCACTTTTAGACAAATAATAGTTCTTTCATATTCTTCTAATTTCTTCTGAAGTTCTAAATTTGAGTTCAATTGGATGGATTTATTTTCCAATTTCTCTATAATAGAAACAATTTCTTATTCATTTTCTTGGAATGTTTCCTCGTTCTCTTTTAGTTGATTTGCTAAGGCTTCATGATTTCTCTTTGCCTTTGTGCTTTTACACTATCAATCTCTAGAGCCTCTTTCTCATGTTGTAGAAATTGTTATTTTAGCAATATGTTTTCCATTCTTACCTTCCTTAGCTTATCTAGAACACTAATGAGTTCACTTTCCCAGTCTACTTTTGCATTCATCTCATCTTCATTTTCAAAGGATTCTTTGACACTTTCAGATTCTCCCTTGCTTTTAGAACTTTCACTATCACTCATATCAGGTAGACTACAAGGTTCATTTACATCAACAAATTTGGAAGAAAAGAAATGTACTCTATCATAAAAATACTTGCAAAGTGCTCCTATAGCATGATCTGGTAGACCTTCATTTGAATTATTTGAAGTTGCTTCTTTTTCCAATGGTTCTTCCTCTTGGTCTTCTTGAATTATGTCTCCATGTTCATATGGTTCATTGTTATTGGATGAGATACTCCCACCTTTTTCATCCAATTCTTCATTTGATTTCATCACTTCCTCTACTGCATGTAGAGAGTTTTCAGCTTGTCCCAGAGGTCTTTGGTTGAAGTGCATTGTTCAAATCTTTATATCACAGGGATTTCTAGTCCATCCTGTAAGGCCTCCATTGCCGTTGAGTTGTTCTTTCTAGCATCCTCTCGAGCCACATATTTTGATCTCTTTGGAAGAGTGTAACTAGATACCATTGAGTCCCATACACCAAATACCATTGACTTCAAATACACCTTCATTCTCACACTCCATGATGCATAATTGGTCCCGTCAAATAATGGCGCTCTATTCATCGAAAGAACTACTTGTCCTTCCATGTGTGGTCACAAGGATCTCCTTCAAGTTGGTAAAACTTATATTAAGGACCTACTTTTATACCAATTGTTGGAACACACGGAGATGTTGAGAGGGGAGGGGGGGGCTGAATCAGTATCTCTTATCAATTTACAATTTCCACAAGTTTAGTTTATCAGATAAACAATATCATCATATGTGCATCAAGATATCATCTACAAGAGAATTATTAGAATTGATATGGGAAAAAAATAATACATAACATTGATAAAAACCATATAAAAGATTACATCAATTGAGGAGACTACAATATCCAAGATTCACCAGATACAACTGGTAGGAGGATCCAACCCCCTAGTTTCTTCAGCTCCAACTAAAGGATGCTCCAACACCCTACTTCTCCAACTAGGAGTGCTTCATCCCTTTGAACTTTATCAAATTCAACTGATGGGATGCTTCAACACCCTTGTTCTCCAACTTCTACTGAAAGGGCTCCAACCCTCTGAATTTTATCAGCTTCAACTGATGGGATGATCCAACACTCCTATTCTATAGCTTCTACTGGAAAAACTCCAACCCTTTGAATTTAATCACCTTCAACTAATGAGATTCTCCAACACCCATGTTCTCTAGCTTCAACTAGAAAGAATGCAACCCTCAACTTCAACTGTTGTCTATAGGACTTCTCAACTTCAAACACTTCAAGTTTTCCTTAATAACAGTTCAAGATATGATACAAGTCTATTGTTGTTTGGCACTATACTCTTTCTCAAGATTGTTCTTCTTTCAACACAAAGATTTACTTTACACTTCAATTATGTCACAAACTTTGTTCTACACGAGGATATCTTTAGATGTAATCTCACTCAATATAAAATGCTTTAATTATGTCCTTATACACTGTCAAAAAAATCCTTAACACTCAGTCCTCAAGTTGATTTTCACATAGTACTCATTCCCTTGATTTAGCTCTTCATGAGGCACCTAAAATACTTAAAACAAAACCCAGAATCAGTCCTTAAAGGACTTCAAAGTCGTTATCCTTATGCTGCATCATACATCCTCTTGTGCCTTTATTCTTAACCGCCCCTTTGACCTTGTTTGCATGCTTGGACCTTGAAATTTGGTGCCTTAGTATTTGCTTCTCAAAAATGTTAAAATACTTTATATATACCCAAAACAATATCCTTATATCTATTCAGAATATTCCTCAACCAAGGCTTAAATTATGTGTTAATATAATCTTTGACAAACCCTAGAAAACAAACATTACAAACCTTCATCTTAGCTTTGTACCATTTATCTATCTCAACTCCTTCTTCTGACAATTTTGTTTCACTTTTTTAGAGCCTATCTTCGTTCCATTGACCTTCTCAGTCTTTCTCCTTAGACCTACTCCTTCGATGCTCCCTTAGATCGAATCTTTTCCCTCAATCTGTATCTTTCTTCAGCAAATAACTATATATCTGTATAGGTAATTTTTACAATCATGTACTCAATCGGTCATTTGATTCATCGGCTCAATCATTCATGAACAAATTCAAGTGGAACTAACTCGTCAGATCAACCATACAACAAGATTTAAAGTGGACCTATGAGCTCATACTTAATCCCTACCATTGTTACTAGACTTCGAGTAGCTCATTCTTACCAGACTCCTTGTAGCACTTCATTTTTCCTGTTACCAAAATTTGCTACTCTTATAGCTTAGTCATTTTACACCTTCTGCAATTTCGATAGTTGGAGTGAGTTTTGTCCACATTGTGTGGTTACTGGGACTCCGAGTTCCTATAGTTACATTTATGTAATTCTAGTAATACCATAATAACAGTGCATCACCATAATTGCTGCCACATATGCAACCAACGGCCATATCATCATCATCATCTCCAAGTCTTGTCATGTCATCATTCCCAGGTGAGTATGAGAGAGACCATCTGTCCATGTGGAAAACTACTACTGATTACTTATTTCATATAACACATAGTGACCCGCACACTGTCACATAATGTACTCTGTCATTTTGATAAAGAACTTTGCATTATTAAATCAACCATATTGTTCATGAACAACATACTTCATCATGCTTATTACTTTAATTTCTACAACATGTTAATTCATTCACTTCTAACATAGTCATATTGCCTTTGATATGGTCAACATATACTCACCATGATCATACCATTGTTGTCAACAATAGAAATATCATATAATCAATCAAACAATCTTCTATTGGAAGGTTGAAATCAATTAATCAATCTTCCAATGTTGATATCAATGACAACTTATTCTCAACATTTTTCTGAACTAGGGCAATATATTTGTTGTAGTTATCATAGAAGCCACACTTGAGTAGGCTTGGATAGGTGAGAAGCCAATGGTAAGCCATTTGTAAGTCTTTGGTTTAGTGGCTTATGTTGACACATGTAGAAAACTATTATTTGTTGGGTTTGTTGATGAAAGGAAGGCATGTGGGTTAATGGATCCTTGTCTAAATGAGGTTGTTGTGAGGAAGGATGTTAGAATCAATTAAAATTTTGATTTGTATTAGATTGATGATGACTAGTTTGAGAATAACAAATAAATGGACTTGCAAGGAAGTGAAGTGTAGAAGTTTTAGTAATCATCTTATGATGTTGTGTAAGTAGAATAAGATGCAAAATAGTAGCCACAATTTACTAGTGGATCAGGTGGAAGGATTGAAGACATAATCAAAGAAAATATTCCACAATTTAGTGATAGAGGAGAAGGTGGAAGGCTCAAAGACACGAAGAAAGGTGCAATTCCAAAGGAGCTAGATATATCCAAGTTAGTCCTAGCTATGGAAAACAATGGATGAATATGAAGAGGCCACATAATCAAACATGTGGTTGTGGATAAGCTACAACATGAGTAGGTTGTAGGTGTGGATAAGATCCTTTACATGTTATCATGGGATTTAGAATCTTGGTTCATGTATTTTGTAACACTTTGGTGTTGGATTTTGTGCAACTTCAGAAGCTATTCTTATTGTTCTTGTATTATACCTCTTAAGGGAGATGAACTTATTGTAATCAATCATACAAGCCCTGGAAGAACAATGTAGACCTTGGGGATAAAAACAAGCAATAGAAAAGATAAAATAAATTATAAAATATAAATTATATTGCTCCCCCAAGAGAAGTCAGCCCCAGTTAAATTATTAGTGGAAAATATGTATAAATAGGAGGCACCCCTCCTCATTATTTCACACAACAGCACAGTGAAGTTCGTATTTTTCTAGGAGAGAGAGAAGTTCGCATATACTGTAGAAGAAGACTATTTTCAAGGTTTCTATCTTTGGAAATATTTTCCATATTTTCTCTTTCTTCTTCATTGTACTTTGGTCTCAGAATTATCATCTCTAGATGAAGGTTGTTGGGTTTTCTCCCATTTGGGTTTCCCAGGATTAAAATACTTGTGTTATTGTCGTGTTATTGTCATGTGCTTTGTCTATATTCTAGTGATCCTATTGATAAATACAGTTAAGATATACTGCTATAATCTTATGAAAATCTAACATGGTATCATAGCAGTGCTAGAATAATCCATTGTTGAAACTTTGTCGGAACTAGGGTTTCATATTTCAAGGTATTCACTCATCCTTTTGGAAGAGAAAGAGTCTTGGGAATTTCACTCTAAGGAGGGTGCATCTTTTGGTGAAGATAGAATTCAATTCTAAGAATTTTCAATTTTGACCTAATCTTACAGTTGTAACAGAAATTAGGGTTCCATTTTTTACCTACTCCCTCCACAGTTTGGGGTCGAATCTACCTCTTCTCAAATTGCCTCTCTAGGGCACATTTATCTATGGAGACAGTTTTCCAAAACTCCAACCTTCAATTTTGACCTAGTCTCTGCTAGGGTTATAGATCCATATCTACAGTCAAGATGATCATCATGAAGGTTGAAGATTGTTTGGAAGGAGCTTCCAACTTCATCCCCTAGAAGTATAGGGCTCTTATCCTACTAGAATAAAATGACCTATTACAGTGTGTAAACAAAAAGGTATCAGAACCAGAAGCCGGAGAAGACAAACATCGATGGAGGAAGAATGATGCCAAAGCAAGAAGGATTTTGGTGGACTCAGTTAGAGACCAATAGGTTCCTCAGATCTCGAAAAAGATGACAGCGAGGAAGATGTTCAAAACCTTAAATAAGCTATTTGAACACAATGATATCAATGTGACTCTCACATTGAGGAATAAACTGTCAAATATGAAGATGACGAAGTCTGAGAATATTGCCTCATATTTCATGAGGATCACCGAACTCTAAGACAAGCTAAAGTCTAGTGGAGACAATCTTGAAGAAAAGGATCTCGTTATGACCACCTTAAATGGTCTCCCACCATATTGGGATTATTTCATCCAAACTATAAGTGGTTGTACCAAGTTTCCCAAATTTGATAAGTTATGGGTAGAATGCACTCATGAAGAAACAAGAATCACAGCAGGCCAAAAGACTTCATGGCACTAAACCTTAGGAGAATCAAGCATTCATATCTCATGCCAAGAAAGGAAAGAGAAGAGGAAGGAAGTCCTTCAATCACAAGCATCAAGATAAGAGATCAATTCCTCCCCCAGATCAGAATAAATAAGAGAAGAAGGACTTATCTCAGATACAGTGCTATAGGTGCAAGAAATTCAGAATAAATAAGAGAAGGACGACTTATCTCAGATACAGTGCTACAGGTGCAAGAAATACGGTCATTAAATAGCCTATCATGCTACACAACCCATCAAGGATGACAGCTCCTTAATAACATATTGGATTAGTACACACTCTTAATGGTATGCTATAATGGAGACCATAAGCATCCAAATAATGGCCTTACGTGTGTTGTGTCAAAGCATTGACTAAAAGGTTTCCTACATTATTTTTCAATACATTGATTATGAAATATTGCTAACCATCTGACGGGATTTGACTTGTAGGGAATTCCATGATCTACAAGGATAAGTGATCCCATTGATATATAGATGGAATAGAAGTAGAAATCCTCTAGAAGCATGTATTACGACTCTCAGAACCAAAATGATCTCATGTAGATATTTGGTGATCAGAAGCAGAAATCTTCTATGAATGTCGGTATATCTATTTCTTCAACAAGATTTACTCAACCGACTTCTGAGATAAAAAAGGAGCTATCCCTCGAAGACAAGGATTATAGTATACTACATATGATAGAAACCTGAGGACACTATTGTCATGACTCGAACAAGAAAATTGAAGGATCCTTTATGAACCTAGTCGTCACCAGGATAGTAATTAATTTCTAGTATACATTCATGTGCCCAAGTTAGAATCTTCAAGAAATAAGGGAACATTCGTGGGATATTACAAGTCTTCAAAGGCTTACAGAATATAGCTCCCAGGATCGAGACAAATCGAAGTAAGACATGATGTAACCTTTGAAGAAGAAATGTCTATCCGAAAAGGAAGAGGATCAGATATGGATATCAATGACAATAAAGAGATGAGACCATATCCCCTCCAAACATTAAGAGGGAGTATGAAGAAACGAATAAATCTATCAGTCCCATTGATCCAAATGAGCTAGATGATTCTCCCACAAGATATGGCAGTAAGCCGAAAAAGACCCAAATGGGCACAACAGATTTTGAAGAATACAGAGGAGCATGAAACTCCACATGGAGAAGATGGGAGCATACAAGGCCATATTTGTTGCCAGAGGGTTCTCTTATAAAGAGGGAGTCAATTATGATGAAACATTTTCTCATGTGGCTCAATATACTTCCATCAGATCGATCATTTCAATTACTTCAGCAATGGGATGGAAGTTGTATCATATGGATGTCAAGACATCATTTATCAATGACATTTTTGATACATTACTTCTCAGGATTAGAAGTATGATAAAGGCATAATAATATTTTCCTAGGTCAAGGAAAATACACCTTGGATATACTTAAGAGATTCGTAATGTTGGACTGCAATTCCATAGCTACTCCGATGGATGCAAATTTGAAGAAGTTGAGAGATTCTGCTTCATATTCAAATTTTATCGATCCCACTATGTATCGCTAGTTGAGTGGTTCATTGATGTTAATGACAAACACCAAACCAAATATTTGTTTTGTTATGAATGCCCTCAATCAGTTCATGTGCGAACCATGGCAGATTCATTGGACCATTGCAAAACATGTGCTCAGATACTTATGTGGCACTATGGGATATGATCCATGATAGAATTCAGATTGTGACTTGAGATTGCAAGGGTTTACAGACTTAGATTGATCTAGATGCACTATAGATAGGAAGAGCACTTTAGGATGCTATTTCAGTTTGAGTTCCGCAGTAATTTCATAGTACAATAGGAAGAATAACTCAGTAGCTCTTAGCACTGCAGAGGCCAAGTATATGACTTCTAGTTCAATATCCCGAGAAGCAGTTTGACTTCGTAAACTTCTTGCATTATTGTTTTTCCAGTTTCCAGATCCAACCGTGATTCACCATAATAACCAAATTTGTGTGCAGATGTTAATGAATCATGTATTTCATGACAAGTCAAAGCACATAGAGATTCAGTATCACTTCATAGATGATATGGTGCATAAAGGTGTGTTCGAGCTCCAGTATATTATGACAGATGACAAGACTATAGATGTTCACACCAAGCCTATTCCCAAGATGAATCTTGAATACTTTTTACGTAATACTTGGAGTAGAAGAGAACACATCCCTCCTTGAGAGGGAGAGATGACTGAGAGACATTTACCATACTTGTGCCCAGGTACATCTGCTCATCTAGGTTTGCAGCCAGGTATGGGAGAAATCCCATCGGTAGATGAGATGGAAAGGTAGTAGATTGTCAGGTTCACATAGGTGCCTCTATTCGTCCAGGTGCTCATCCAGGTATGGGAGAAATCCCATCGACAGATGAGTCAAACTGGTAGCATATGGTTGTGTGATTGCAGAGACACCTCTACTCATCCAAGTTCTCAACCAAGTATGGGAGTAACCCATCGGCATATGAGACAAACAGGAAGTAGATGGTCGTGCACATTTACTCGTTTAGGTTCTCATCCAGGTATGGGACTACCCCATTGGCAGACGAGACAAACAGTTATTAGATTCTTGTACACACTTGCTCATCCAGGATCTCTATCCAGGCATAGAATTATTCCATCGACAGTAGAGACAGATAGGTAGAAAGATATTTTCTCTTAGAGATTCGGATAGAACAAATTCATAAAGGCAACCTTTAGTACATTTAGAGATGATAGAGACAGCATAGATGTACAGATGAAACCCAGATGATTGTGATGTTGATGAAGACTGAAGAATACCTTCCTTGTTGAGAGCGAGTGTTGGAGTTTGTGCAACTTCAGAATATATTCTTATTGTTCTTGTATTGTACCTCCTAAGGGAGATGAACTTATTCTAATCAATCATACAAACCCTAGAAGAACAATATAGGCCTTGGGGATAAAAACAAGCAATAGAAAAGATGAGAAAAATTATAAAATATAAATTATATTGGTCCCCCAAGAGAAGTGGGCCCCAGTTAAATTATTAGAGGAAAATGTGTATAAATAGGAGGCGCCCCTCCTCATTATTTCAACATCATCAACACAGCAGCACAATGAAGTTCACAATTTTTTGGGAGAGAGAGAACTTCGCATATACTGCAGAAGAAGACTATTTTCGGGGTTTCCATCTTTGGAAATATTTTCCATATTTTATCTTTCTTCTTCATTATACTCTGATCTCAGAATTATCTTCTCTAAACGAAGGTTGTTAGGTTTTCTCCCATTTGGTTTTCCCAGGATAAAAATAATCATGTTATTGCAGTGTTATTGTTCTGTGCTTTGTCTATCTTCTAGTGATCCTATTGATAAATATAATTAAGATATATTGCTATAATCTTATGAAAATATAACATTTGGTACCTAGGTGTGAAAGACGACGAATTCTTGAAGTTCAATCAAATTCAACATCTATGTTATATGGACTGAAATTTTTAACCAACATTGATTATCATTTAGTTGAAGAGGTGGCTCTTGATCAAGTGGGTTGGTTAAGTGTTTTATGATACATAAATGATGACAATTACATGTTATGCAATCAACATTTTTTTCTCATTTCAGGGCAATTTAAAAAACTAGTTTTTGGAGTACATTTAAGAGTTGCAAACAATAGTTTGCCTCGTATTAATGTGTATTCTAAACAAATTATTGTTTTCCATATGATCATTAAGGGAAGGTGTTAGAGCTGGAATATAATGGTCATAAATTAAAGTTATAATGTACTTCAAGTTAGTAATTAAGTGACATATGTCACATGTCATACAAAAAATCATGTTAGATTACGTTAAGAGCTTAACTAATAATGTGGTTGTATGGGATTTTGGTATGGGGAATTGTGCCCCTTACATGTATTGACATCCACACCATATTGAAGACAAATCAAGCATATCATTATTTTTTTTAATATATCATGATTGGCATTCTTTGTTCAGTTTATTGTGTATTTTTTCTCACAATGTATACCATTATTTATATTCTTTCCACATTAATACTCTCCTTTGAAACATTCTCTACTATAAAAAATTCAAATAAATATGTGATCAAACAACCTTTTGAGAATAAATCTAATCCTTCTTGGTTTTGGTAAAACCAAAATGTGATCAATGGACTTTCCAAGAATGAATCTAGTCTATCATGGTTTATTAAATTCAATTATAGGGTTGTAAGACCCATAAAGATTAATTTCAACTCAAAATAGCACAAACCAAAGGTCATAGTGTAGTTAGAAGATTGTAATGTAGTCAAAACAAATTGTGGTAGATATGTCACACTTGGAAGATTGTAAAATTAATTTAGTGGTAATGAAATGCAGCTCACTATTCATATTCATTAGGTTTATGCTTTAGGGTCATAAAAAATCATAATAACTTATGAGCAATAATATTATGTCTATAAACTTAAAGAAAGCAAAGGCTTGCAATTCATCCTAAATAGTTGCAGAATATATAGATAAGGCGAGTTATAATGGATGCTTTCTTATAGAGTCCCTAACATTTAAATTTTGGTATAGTGTTGGCCTAAAGTATAGTTCATGATTAAAGTTATTGTGTTATGATATAGAAGGAATCATGATTCACTGCAAGTGAAATATATTGAAATATTATTCAAAGGGACTGCTAGGTGCAAGGACAATGGATAAAGATCCCAAGAACTGAATCCAAATGGTAGTTAACTTGGGGATTATTTCTCTAGTTAAGATTTAAATGATAATCAACCTAGTTTTGTATTACTACAAGTGGAGTTAAGAGTATATACATTAAAACATGTGTCTACATATTTGAGCCATGTCTCATTAGACTATGAGCTCATTCATGGCCAAAAGTTCATCAAATGTCATAAGATGTCCTCCTTTTATGCTATAAGGAATGAAACTAAATAAAAACAAGGGGAGTTACTAAAGGCAACAAGTCCCTGCCTTATGCAATTGGCTCCGTTACTAATTGACTAATGACAATTGTTCATATATATATATATATATATATATATATATATATATATATATAGAGAGAGAGAGAGAGAGAGAGAGAGAGATCGGAAGAAACATATTATCATCCAACAATTCCAGAAAGAGACACGTGTTGATGTGTATAGGAAGTAGTTGTTTAGGGCTCTTGTCGACGCGAAATTGAACAACTTTATCATAATCAACTCCATTCCTTCTTACTGGTGAGATACCTGAGCTATTAGCATTGAACTTACCCTAACAATAAAAAAAGCATGTTTTGCCAAGATACGGTCTGTAAGCATTGTTACCATAATAAATAATAAGCATTATTTATTTCATTTGTGATCAATGAAGTTCATTTCATGGAATCCAAGAAGCCTCAACCAAGCTAAAAATAAAAAGATCTTTGAGAAGGAGAATTTAGTTTAAAAAAAGTTGAGTTGTAATCCTATTCCATTTATAAATGATTATTTAATTTATGTTTATGTTTTAATTTAAATTTGCATATATCAAAGTGTCATGTCATTTTTTAATGTACATTTTGAATTAGTAAATTGCTAGAATTAGTTGTTGGAGTTTGTATATAATTTATGGTTAAGATTCGATAAATTAGGGGACTACTTTGCAAAAGTAGTTGGAAAACTTCTCCATTGCGAAGGTTTTGAACATCAGATCAAAGGCACTGATGAAGTGGTGGAAGAAATTATATTCTTTGGTATATTCATATATTGGCATCACCAATAAACTCCACTTGGATTGTGGTACAAGCATTTAACTCTGATGTAAATTGTTTGAATGCACCTTAAGTTGTGTATTTGGTTGAATACAATTAACCCACATTCATTCATTTTGGAATTTCTCCAAAGGGTTCATCCTTGTAGGATTGTTGAGAAGGGAAAATTGCGGACTTACTAGATGTCAAGTTCGGTGGTGTTAGTTCATAGGAAAAGGTTACTAAAAATTGATTGCATCTTTCCATTTGATTAAATTCATTTATTAATGAAGTGGGTCTATCTTCAATATAGGATCCACAATCAAGTATATACTTTTCTAAATTTACCATGACTTTCACATGGCATATTTTTTTAGGATAAGCCTCATTTGTCACTCTTAAATGTTGTTGGTGTTTCCACTTAATGAAACATTTTTGGGGGCTTTTGAATTTGGGTCTCAACACTAAAACTACTTTGGTTTAACCACTTGACCAACACCCACTTGACTTAGATTATTGATGGACATTAAGGAGAACAGAGGTATCATCCTGGGTCTATTATGTACATCATGAAATCCAATGTTATAAGTTTAATTTCCAACTCTAAATTCCCCATGTCTAAGTCAAGGTGTTAAGTAATGCTTGCGGGAATGGAACTTGGTCAATATTAACCTCCATAAGGAGAATACGAGGGTGATTATGGGCCCATAATATGCACATGTATTTGATCACCTCCCAATGTCGCAAGTTCAACTCCTACTTATAGCTACCCTCGTGACTAACCTAGAGTACCCGTGGAATTGGAATCTTGACTAATGTTGTGAAACTTCTTGCTTCCCATTTTTTCCCATCATTGTTTGGTGTTTCTTATGTCCATCCTATGTACCTCATATAGGATTCAAAAGGAATTAAATGTCAAAGTTTCCATGGGTGGGGAAATCTTATGCAAATGCTTAAGTTTTTTAGGTGTCACTTCACCTACCTCCATTTGAATCCTTCATGTGGATTCATGAGAGGGACAAAAGCAATTTGGGTCATTGGACAACATTAGAACATGGTTGCACTTTCTATACAAGATGTCTCTCCCTTGGGTGAAATTATATCAATTTGCACCTGGATTTAACGGATTTTCGAGGTCAATTTGGGAAAATATGTGATATGAGGTTGGGATTTGGGGGCCTATTTTCTCCATAGCCTTTCCCTATCACTAAGTTCTCACCATTTTGGTTGGATTGGGGCCAAGGGACCCTAAGTTTCATGGATGAATTGTCATTTAATTATGCCAAATGGTATTTTAACTATAAGAAAATAATCCTTGTTAAGGTGATCAGGATTTTGAAATTGGAAGCATAAATTTGGGGATGTTGGTGTAACACATTGGTTCGTGGATAACTTATCTGATGTCAATATATTTTTTCAGGTTGTTTGACAACTTGCACATAAATTTTATAACTACACCCTTAACTAAATATCCTTTTGGGCTCATGGTAGATGGATTTTTCCTATCATTTCCAATAAGTGGAAAAATTACAATGAATGGAGTAGGAATACTACCCAAATAAGTACATTGAGATTTACATATTTATATTGATAATTTATTGATTCAGTGAGGGAGAATATCCAACATTTTGTGATATCCCCAATGCACAGTACACGATGCCCATACAACATCAAAAAACCTTGACATAAATATAAAGAACAATTTGTTCACGATGTGAATGTCCTGGGCATGCCAAGCATAAGGTCCCTACATCTCTATAACTCAATCCTTAATCATGTTCTTAAAATATATCTACCCAAAAAATATCCCTTGGAAGCATGTTATATATATTTAGTACAAGCAGCATTATACTTATTAGTAAAAAAAATTAGCAAAATGATTATGTTCATACTTAGAAGAATTACCTCATAGTAAACTTTTGGAATAAGATTTCTCACTTTCTTCAATTCCATGCTCCTCAATGGTCTTTGTAGAATGGAAAACACCTTAAACACGGGAAAATTTAGGCCCTTGTCTAACTGGGATAAAAAAAGACAGAAAGAATAAGACTTCACATTGTATGGAGACAAAAGGTGGCATATCCAAAGAACACAAGAACTTATATTAACTAGAAATTTCCCCAAAAGGTGCAAAGATACATTGTAATGCTAAAAAAACTATATTGTAGTGGAGGACATGATGAGTGGAATATAAATAACCATATAGCACAATATTTAATGGGTGAGGTAATCCTTTGATGGGTTATACAAGGTCAGCATGGTCCAAAACCTTAACAAAGTGGTAGAGAAGGTTCATGGGTGCAATACCATTGGGCACTCTTTGACTTAAAACCTACACTAGAAATACAAATTAAATAATATCATGTCACATGCATTCTACTTCCAAGAAGAACAATCCCCACTCAGTGGTATTCTGGAATACCTACAACAACTCAGTGACAAATATTACTTCTCGCTCAAAGCTATCCAAGGTTCAAAGTGTGCTCCAGATGATTGAGAAACCCTCCTAGCACCCCATATCCCTTGTTGATTATGATGAATGGAACAAATAATGCTTGGTTTCCCTCTATCTCAAAGGTTTCATGCAGTACCAAACACCATTTGGTTTCATTTTTTCTATAGCATTATTCAATCATAGACTTGAAAGAAGACTATAAAAGATTGAATCTTAGATTTTCTAAGAAAAATTAATTATTCAAAGGCATGTATATAATTTTAGAAATGATGTATATGAATAGATAACATACCATTATGATTTGATAAAAAACATCTCTTAATTTTAGTTTTTAGTCTAGTGGTTTACCATGTGAGATATAACTATGAGTATTTTGTCCAAATAGAATGTCAAATGTGAAGAAACAAAAGTTTTTTTATCACTGTAAATATTTGAGCTTATATCATTTATATGTATGTGCCAAATATAGTGTTTCTAGATAACTATTATGTTACTATCCTAGACTATAATGAAGTCAAAATGGATATTTTTTTTTGATAGTAACTGTTATGATATATTAAAAGGGTGGTATAATCACAGAAACAGATCCATAATACAAAGACTCCCTTGTGGAAGTGGCAAAGAGAGACCAGCTATTGCTAGATTTTAACAAGTATCGGTAGAGACGCTCCAAACAGAAACATAACCAATAAACTAAGAGTGAAACCATTACAACATTCAACACTACCCTATTCACATGCAGACCATTAAACCTTAAAGTGATAATTCAAAACATACGTTTGCATACATACAAGAAAATTCAAAACTCCTTTCCACAAACAAGATTTTAGTCATTTTCCTCTTCAAGGTGAGACGAGGAACCTAGATGATTTGCAGCTTCCATATTTAACACTTTTAGTTCAATCTTCTCCTTATTTATCTCCAATTCGTCCATTAATCCCAGAACAACATTTTCAGAGTGCTTCACTGCCCGCTTAAACTCCTTTCTCAAAAACACCAAGTCCCTATCAACATTCTCTAGACGCCTTCCTCCCTCGGTATCAATGTTATCAACCGTTTGGTTCAACTTCTTAATTTCTTTATTGAGGTCCTGGATATCAGACTCCACAAACAGTGTTGGTGGGGATGAGCCTATGGATTCCAGAGACGCTTCCATCATGTACAAAATCACCTAAACTCTCAGGACCTCTGTTGCAGACAAACCTCAACACCTCCTTGATAATGCCTCTGCTGCAGACCAACCAAAGCATACATCCTCTTCCCTTCTCCATGCTCTTCCTTTTATCCTTTCCACCCAAGAACATGAGATCCTTGGCATCGAAAAACATCGTTCGATCCATAATTTCTTGCATCACCTCAAGGAGTTCGCATGGTGTCGACAGGGCGTGAAATCTTCCGCAGGCAGGGAACATAACTCCCAAAGTACCAGCATTTAAAACCCACTTCCTACTCCAACGCTTCACCAAGTGGCAGGGGCACGTGTCAGCTGACGGGGGTGGCATGTGCCAAAATCCACAAACCCCTAAGGCCATTATCCCAGGAGCCAAACCATGGTCCTATGGCGGGGGATAGTTGGAGCTAATCCCATTAATCAAAAGTGAACTGAAATTAAGGGTGGTTCCAGTGTCTGCAGCTTGATCTGCTTGAGAGTTATGTTTCCAAAGGACATGGAAGAACTCAATTTTGTTGAAAGAGTGAGTTAGGACCTGAATTTTTTTTATCAGTTGTCGAAGGTGCATCTAATTTGGGAGAGAATTCTCACCTAGAGCTTGGATTACGATTCTCGAGTCTCCCAACACAATGAGATCTGTAATTCTCTGATTCTTTGTAATCAAGAGTCCCTGCCATATTGAAAATGCCTCTGCCATATTGTTTGTTGTCGTTCCAAGCCCTCAGGAGAATTTGGTTTCCATCTGTCCATCTGGGGTGAAGAAACCCCCCCCCCCCCTTGTCACCCCAGAAGTCAAAATGGATATTACCAAGGGTAGAATTACAATTTTTTCATATAAAATGGTATTTCTCTATGTCTGTCATGCTACAAAGTTCATTTTCTAAACCATGTCTTTCATCCATTATATCATAATTCCAAGAATCCAAAATATTGGTATACAAATTTATTTCTCTATGTGTGTCATACTATAAGTTTCAATGTCTAATCCATGTCATGTATCCATTATATCACTACTCTAAGCATCCAAAAGAGTCGTCAACATTGGAAATGCAATAACAATTGAAATATCCATCATCCTTTAGAGATGCTTCTTGCATGGATATAGTGACAGTAATAGTAAAATGTGTAAACCCACGTCTTTGTATTGACACCTTTGATGAAAATTATTTATATATTGTTGTTTAGTGTTAGTTTATCATATTAATTGATTTCCTTAATTTTATCTATTTTGGGGTGATGAAGGGAAACACTTTTTTCAATTTCATTCAAACTCTAGTTCAATTAAACTATTGGTAAATTTTATTTAATTTATGAATTAATTTAATATAAAACGTTAACTATAAAATAAAAGCATGTAAATTAACATATAAAATTCTCTCTCACACACACATACGCACATATGTGTGTGTGTGTGTGTGTCTCGTAAAAGAATGTAATGTGTTAAAATGTAATTTCTATTATGTGGATTGGAGTCGTGTAAACATATTCAATGATATAGAGTGGGGCCATTATTTCATAAATTTACTACTAGCCATCCAAAATGGATGAGAGCCTAGTTGATTCTCGATGCCAACTAGTCATGTGCTAGAAGGAAAAAAGGATGTATAGCATTCAAATTATGTCTATTGAATAGAAATTTGTGTAAGGGTCAAAGAAATTGAGCCAAAAATATTGTGCTACCTGATGGATTGATGATTGCGATTATATTCCATTAGAATATATTACCAATGTTAAATTGCAACCAAGCTTGAGGAGTTTGGATATTGATGGTGTACCTATTGCAAGTAGAAATGCACATCTATTTGGACTTACTTTGCTAATTAGTGCATTTTCATTTTGATCAATTGTGATATTGTACAAATCTTTAGTATGTGTGTGTTGGTCTTTCATAGGAGGAAATGCCTCTTGTTTCTAGGTGTGGTGAAAAAGGGATTCAACAGACCATGAGTAATGATAAACACTATGTTATAGTGCTAATATAGAATGGATATGATTGCAATTGTTTGGATATGGCATGCACAAGAGATTTGTTTCTTAACAGTGAGTGTGCATGGATTATGCTTGATATTGTTTGTTAGCATAAGATGAGTATGTATGTACCATTTGTTGAACGGGGGTCATTGGCATGTATGTTTGTTGAGAAAAAATATATGAGATCATTGGATATATTATTGCATGTGCATGTTAGCATAGGTTTGTCGTCGTCGTGGTGAAAACTTTTTAGATTTAGAAAATAAGAAACGTTGTGGGCCTGCTTAACTCAATATATGAGTACAATGTTTATTGGGACTGAATACTTGTAACAATTTCCTTCTCAAGAATGGAAATTTCAAAAAGATATTGGAAATGGATGGTGAATATGTAGATGTCAAATATGCAGACCAAAAAACTAAGTATGTGCATGTCTCTAGAGAAACATATATGTATAGGAATTTGATCATGTGTAACCTTATCTCTTAATGATTATTGTAGACCTATGTGAAATCCCTGTTGATTACCTTCATTGATCTCTCCTAGTTAAATTGCAAAATTGGCAATGCTTGTGTTATGACAAACTTTCTACCTAGTTCAAATGTTGAGCCTATAGGTCAAGTTGTATGCAGTTTTTTCTTGGCATTGAGCTTGTTGCGTAGTTGTTTTTCCTAGTCTTTGATATCCTCTTTGAGACAAGATTTAAAACATGTTTTTTCGACGAATGTGGACCAAACTCTCATTTTTGTTATATGCAAGTAGATTTGGCCATTAAATATTGCCCTAAGTTTTAATAATTATAGCATGTTGGTGTTCAATTTAAACTACAGTGCCTGTATTGATGACATTTGGTTAGGAGGCATGTTGCTTTTATTCACATTCCTATTTCTTTTTCACTTATGAAAAGTGCAAAGGTAAGATCCATATGCCTATTTTTATCCATGTGTGTAGTATAAACCTTCCTGCATGTTTCATCTTGTCACCATCTCTACAAGCCTTACTCACCTTTAATGCTTAAGTTCTTAAGAAGAATGTGAATGTAGAAGGTGGAGCATGTGATCTGATTTTGATATATCCATTTCTCCACATGGGATGACATCCACATCATTTTTTCCTTATTCATTTTGGATTTTAGTGCAAAGATTTCACCTTATTTCATATGCATTCTTATATTTGCATGGGGAAAAACTTTTGTAGCATTGATTTCAAAGAATGATATCTACAGTGATGAAATTTAGTGTTTTGAAACATTTTTTATTTTCCATTAAATCCATGATTACTTAGTTGTGCAAGATTACCAGTAATCATTAATGACTACGAGGCACTAGCCATCGAGATGTGACTCTGACTCCTGAGTCACTTGGGGATGCAATATAAAGTACGACAATGTGTCAACACTATGGTTATAACAAAAAAGAACAACTACTAGTCTACTACTAGGCCTAAAACGGGCTCAAAAATTTGGGCCTACTACCTATGTGAACCTCCCTACCAATGTCCACTTTTTTTCATCAAAAAGAAATTCAAAATTCCAGTTTGATGAGTCCTCCTCTACAAGGCTTAATTTCTTGCATGAATATCATGGACTCGCGACAACTATAAACAACACTCGATGTCATGCAAATACAAATAATGGCATGTAGCTAGGATCACAAACTATGCAAAGGTCAATTTATGCATTGCTATAGAGAGGTGTAATTGGGCACACGATATGGAGAAACAATGGTTATTAATAAAATTAAAAAAACAATTGTTGTCTCAAGAATAGTCTTCAATTTGATGGGTGGCATGATCATGATGTAATATCTCTCTGTCCTTCCATACATTTATGGTTTCTCACAACATTTGTCCTCAGCGCCACCAAGTACATATAAAACTTACTTGTCTTTACATCATCTTCTCTTTAAATCCTCATCTCATAGGCATAACTAAGGATTATTATGCATGCACATCCTCACCTTATAATACGAATTGGATCAAGGTGCATAGACAACCAGAAAATATTAAATGTGTCAAGACGCAAAGAGTAAGAGACAACTATAAGTAAGTATTATACTAAATTTACCATATAAGTCTTTATTTAACATTGTCAACTGATATTTGACACATTGTATTGTTGTGATCTTCTTATCACTCCTTACCAATGTGATTGCAAGGCATACTTTAAAGGTGAAGTCCATAATTTTAGGTCTTCTTCCTCATTATCATGCCTTTTGGTAAGACAATAAAGAGGGTAGTGACCTACATCAGCATGGAAACCGATTTCGACATAGAGGTAGACACATTAATTGTTTTCATTAAATAACTCAAATTCCTATGTGTGACTGTCGATTCAGTGAATTGTGGACTGGTACAAAACACACAAAAAATAGATCCTTGAGCCCTTAATTACTCACACCTAGAACTTTCGCAAATCTAGTCATTAATAAAATTCTTTTGGTATTTTGGTTCAATTTAACAGGTGGATTATTGAGACTCAAACATGCATTGAGTTTCAAGGATTCAATTGACTTAGGCTTGATTCCATTGCCCCTCCATCCCATATGTGTATTCTTTCACGACAAGTGTTGAACAAAACAAATTGATGCTCGGACCCCGGTTATGCTAGCTTTGCTAACTTGCTTGGTATGTAGGATTTTTTTTTAATGTTTTCTGAGTTGTGTATTTTTTTTCTTAGGTTCCCAATCATTATCATTCTTACATTTCTCAAGCTTGGATTGCACGTGGATGCCCCAATATGGTTATGGCATAGTCTAAGAAGTTTTTTGTATAATGAAGTGTGCTCCAGCTGGAAAAAAATACAATAGAATAGTTTTTATGTTACTGAACTGTAAAATTAATGATACACATATGACAACTTAATGTGTTCAAAATAAGTTTATTGAAAATATATCATTTTTTCATGTAGATATTAAGGGGTGCTCAATTGTTTAAAATTGTAAAATTTTGAAAGAATAATATTTGTTTTTTGCATTTTTTTGGTGAAAGGGTTTAGTTAGTTTAAACTTATCAATTGAAGTACAATTATTTATATTTTCCTTCATATTTGAAGGGCTCCAAGAATAAATTCCCTTCCAATTGAAATTAAGACCCACACTTCAAATTTGATCACTAGACACCACCCTATTGGGCTAAGTTTCGAACATTGTTTTGGGTGCGTGTGTGAAGAGAGGGTACGAGCTCTAATCCCAAGAATCTATACGGAACCTATTACTGTGTGTTTTTTTATTTTATTCTTTAGACTGTTGTGTCCATGCTTCCCAAGGCAATGAAGACTTTCTCAGAAGGATTTTGTGTTCTAGTCAAAATTTCACGATTTTTTGAGGGGGACACTCTGGTGTAGTCAGAATTTAGGTTAGGGCATTAGAATTTGTAGGTCTCTCCATATTTTAGGTATCATGTTATATTTTGTCATGTAAATTTTCATTTTGTTGAGAATTATAAAAAGGTTTTCTATTGAAGAAGCAGGCCCAAAGATGTAATTTAGCTTTGGACGAACTGTGTTATCAAATTTGTGTGCTCATTTATTTATGGTGTGTTCTTCTTTTGGATATTCTTCATTATTGTGCATAGTTTACATTTTTAATGCTCTTATTAAATCAATCCATGATAAGTCTAGAATGCAAAAAACCCATATCATGTTTGCATTAATGAACTTTAGTGCTTTGAGTAATTGTATTTTTCCCATTAAAGCCAAGAAAAAAAATTGTTTGTTTCCATTGCAGTTAGCAACTTAACAGTAAATGATCTAGTTTTTAGTGGCAATGGTGTTTCATTGCTACCTTAAAAGAATTTTGTGTTGTTCACTATGTCAAAGTGCTATATGAGCAAGCCTCCTGAGTAGATTCATGGCTACAAGACTTGTAGAGTTCTATGAAAACTCGATATATCTATTTGAGTCAAATAGTGAGATTATGTATACTTTTCGAAGTTTCATAAAAGTATTTAGACATATGTCATGTTCATAAAGTAAACAAATATAATAGGTCTTGAATGATAATATTTGTATTGCAATCACAAATTTTATGTTGCAATTTTAATTCCCAGATATGCTAAGTGTCAAACCTAAGTAGTGCTAGTAACAACAATCATTTTTATTCTTCTTGAACTACTATGCTTTTGATGTCGAGAACCGTGGCTTGGTTTCATTATGTTGTTGTTGTGGTTACTTCAGTTTCAAAGTGCAGTTTTTGTAGCTATTGTTGTGTTTACTTCAATTTCAAAGTGCAGCTCTGGTATAAATTTGAATCATATATCCTATAGAAAATCCTGATGAAAAATGTTATGTGAATCATTCAACATATGTCATATGTTATATGTAATATTGATGTAGACTTCATTCTTCACTAATTGTGCTTATAGTGAAAGTGCTTTAAGTAGCATAAGTTGCTACTGAACCAGTGTTATGCTTGACCTATATTTATAATGTTGTCATTGCTTAGAGTTCCCTACTTTAACAGAATAATGTTACCAAAATCTTTTTGTATCCAAAAAATGTTATTGTTGTTTGCAGTCCACTATGTTTTTTAAATGATGTTGGGTGTTTAGTTGTTTTTAAATATATTATTCTAATTCAGAGTAAGCGTTGTTTTCATCTTGCTCCATCGAGGTTGGGTTTTGCTTTTATGAAAGTGATTGGAATGGTGGGATTTGTTTTTAATATTAAATTGAATTTTTAATTTTTTAGTTAATAAATCTTTGACATGGAAAGTTGTTACAAATTTGAAGCATGTATGTTGGATTGTATGTTTGGATATTGTCTCTTTTGTTTTAATGGTTTGAAATTGTTGAAGTGAAGGTTAGACAAGAATCGATTCTTATAGATGTTAAACTCTATCATTGTCTATTAATAGTCTTAGTAGTGCATATTATTTGGCTAGGATAAATTATTGTGCAGTGACAGGGCACATAAAGCAAATGCTCCTGCAGCCTATTTTGGTTGACTATGGTTACTCGAATTTTTCTTAACCCCAAAGTTTGCAATGTTTGATTCTAGTTTAGATTGGCAATGTTGTTATTGCTTACAGTTAACTACTATGACTGTGTAATGTTATTAAAATGGACTTGATACATGATGTCACTATAGTTTGCAATGCTCAATTTTGTACTTGATTTAATTTTAATTTTAATTAGTAGAATGTGTATGTCATGTGCCTGTATTGAGTTATGTTTTATATTGTCAATGGTGTCATTGTTATAGTTCAAAATTGTGTTATGACCGAGTATTGTTAGTAAAATTATCTTGATCCATGGTGTGATTATTTTTTGCAAGTCCACCATTTTGACCAAATGATGTTGAATATTTAGTTGGTGTTAAGGTATAGTTTGATTTCTTTGACACTAGTATTAGGTGTTTGTCTATTGTTAAATTAGGCCACATTAATGAGCAATATCTTTAGTAGAAAAAAATATAGTCCTATTATAGCCCTAATGCTCCTATTGTATTTTGGTGTATATTGATTTCTTGGATAGCTTTTGCATATTTCCTTTTCCATTTTTGTTTGGCAATTTATTCAATTTGTATAGTGCCTTTTATGAACAATTGTTGAAGTCATGACTATAGTTTGTAGACTAAAAACCACTATTGTTGGATTCTTGATGTTTGATTCACTCCAGCCCCCCTACCCGTATAAAAAAAAAAGACATATAACAAGAATAACTTTGATTTATAGGGACTTAGACTAAGGCTTCTAGATGTCGTTGCCTGCTTATTAGACATCTATCCAAAGGCGTGCATCATATGCTTTAGCTAGGGTAGACTTCCTTTGAATAACGGATGTTGTTTTATATAAACAATGTCATCATTATTTGCATTTTACACTTTTGACCAAATAATGTTATTGTGATTTTTTTACATGAATAATGTCATTATTGGTTCCAATCTACTATGTTGACCAATTGAATTTGAATATATACTTTGAATCAGAGTGTTGTTGCAATTCTTTAGAGCCGACATTAGATGTGGATCTATTGTAGAGATCTTAGTAATATATTGTTGTGCTGCAAATATATGAAAGTATAGCTTAGTTAATTATTGTTAGCAGTCTTCAATGAAGAAATGTGGTTTTTCTTAACTGAATATTGGCTCTCCTAACTCTGTTGTCTCAGCCAAATCACTGATTGATGACTTGGCATGGCAAACAAGGGTTTGTTTCATTTTTCTTTTTTTAGAATTATATGTCTATGGAATATTCTGCAAGGGCATAAGTATGAATAAAAACTTATATGAATACTATGTTTCTTGGTTCTCAAAATATCTTAAGAGGAGGCACTTCAATGACATACTAATCTAATCTATTGGGGAAAACTTTATAGCTCTTTTTCCATGAATATATTCTTATAGATCATTTCATATTCATCGAGATAGCAATTTGTGCCAAGGTTGTTGAAAGAATGGTCCTTATTACGATTGTTTAAAATAACCCTAGAAAACATTAGCATTTGAACTAAAGCATAGGAAGATGGTGCAACATTGTTGCTGAAAGCTATACCTGGAATAAGATAAGACTGAGGATTTTATCAATATTGTGTTTTGTCTTCTTTGAATTTACAACTAAAGCGAAATTAAGAACAGGGTTTCTAGAATGAACAAAAACTAATCCTTCTTGCTATTTGAGATTGTTCACTCCAATTATCCTATCTATGTTGTTTCTTTATTACGGGAATATTTTTCACCAAATCAAGGCTCCTTAAAGAACTTGGAAAACAACTAGTAGGCCAGAAAACCTAGATTTTGTTACAGATACAAGTCATTTATAACCAAATCGCAATTACCTCTTAGTTTTATCTTCTTAAATTGACTAGTAGATTGTTTATTATATAACATGGGTAGTGGTCCATTGCGTTCTATTGAACTTTGTGATTAGTTATGTTACTTCTTGCAATGAGAATTTAACAAAAAGCATTTATGTTCTACAAAACAAAACAAAGAAAAACTTCAATCTAGTTCTTATTATGCTTCAACTAAAAAACCTTCATGTTTTTGTCCTATGGCATTTGATATATTTTTATGCATATGCTTCTTTCCTGGCTTCTCCTTGAATAAAATCCAATAAGAACAAACAAATTACTATGGAGTGGGGGGGGGGAGGGGGATCGCTATTTCTTTTTGTCAGTTCTCTTTAACAATTAAGTATGGTAAAAAGGACCTTGGTATAATTTTCAAATGCTTATTTGACCTTTTGATCCTTGCAAGTTGGGAAATAATACCTTTGCAAAGAAATTTGGCTTTTTTTGGTATTTCCTTGTTAGATTCATTTAAAGTGGAGTTATTGGCTAATATTCTATGTAGTTCAAAAACTTTATTTCTCTCCTCCCCACATTCTCTTTTGTGTTTGCATGTTGTTTTTTTATTGTTGGATTTGGAAAACTAGTTACTACATGTTGCCATAGTTCTTTAGAATTGAAATTACTATTGTGATAGTTTTCACATTTGTGTTGTAGTCTTTGTCAATGTTGCTTGGTGTACTATAGTTAGTAGCTTTATCCTATAAAAATGGTCCTTGCATTTACAAATTCTTCTTCACAAATGCCTAGGAACCATGTATACCTAGTCCGTCTGAAATCAAAATGAACTAAACAACATGTCTAAGTCTACTAATAATAATGAACCACAAAGCATTGTTAAGTATCAAATTGTTGGAGAAATATAGTTTTGTTATCGATTATGGTTATGTTATAATGTGTTATTTTTCTCTTTGATATGAAGACAAAAAAACTTCACATTTTGTAATGATTTTTCACTGTGCATTTCTAAATGGAAAATTAGAGGCTTTTATGAAGGGCATCCTAGGAAAAATAGAAAAAAAAAGAGGAAAAAACATGTTGCTAGTTATTTCGATTATAACCAGTGCCATTTGTTTACTCAAATATAATGCTTCATCATTTTAGCTAGAATACTAATGAACTACTTTATAGTCTTTCCTATTCTATTTTACCATTGTCTTTCATTAGGTTGTAGAACTATCTTATAATTTCAATTGTTTGCTAGTCTAAATTTTGATGAAATTGATATGGCAGGTGCAATTCCCTAGGCTATCTTCCCAAGTTCTCTTCCTAGTCTCTAATCCAATTGTACGATGGTATTGATAGATACAAGAAGCAAAATTTCCAACGAAGCATTCCTTCTAAACACATCAAGCTCTTTTTGGCTATATTGTCAAAATGAAGAAAAAATTGATTGCACTTTAGCCAAATTCCAATTGTTTTGTTTGAAATTTTTCACTATGAGCGAGGAAACTATTTGTTCAATGCCTTGGTCATGATGTTACATTTTTGTTATATATCACTAGAAATAAGGGAATGGTTCATGAATCATTTACGTGCTTCAATGGATCGCAAAGACCCCGCAACACTTCATTTGATGCAAACATAGTTGGCTATTGATTTCTTGTAAGATTGCACAATACGATAGAAGTTACTATGTATCGGGATCAAATGTAATTATTTGCTTCACATCCAAGTGATCATAATGGACAAGGACTATGGGGTGATGTTTTTTGTAAGAAATGGTTTTGCAAATGGATAAATACCCCAATTTATATTTGGTCATTGACAAAAGGAACAAAATACCTAAACTTTGGTCCTACAAATACAGAATATTGCTACAACCTTTTATTTTATAACCAAATTTCTTCCTTCAATCACTTTGAACAACTTCTATTATATAGAACTATAGAGTGTATGGGAAATTATTTATCCCTGCCTGCCAATAGCATATGCAAAAGACAATCTTTGAATAGCATAATGGACTTGCGATCTATTGAACATGCACTATTAGAGAAAGGCTTTTATATTGTTGCTTTTACAGTCGATGATTGCCATGACTCGTTATTTGAATTTGCATCCAAATTGACATCATTATTCGATGTGCATACCTTGAGAAAAGCAATAGCACAAGCATTCTACAATTGCTTTGTTGATAATGACATACAACAACCAAATTGTTGAACCAATATCTTGATGAAACAATAATCAAACAAAAAGTCTAGTTTCTATTTGGGAAGGGTATATTGTGAATTTGTCAAATCCATATAGGCATATGGAAAGATAGAAGGCAATGAATTTGGAATACAATGGTTGTGTGAGCTACTAGGTGTTAATGTATACATTTGAAATGCTAAGCTTAAAAAAATATCCTTATATTATATTCAATGCACAATTCTTCAACGATTTTATACCTAATGTGTGATGTTCTGGATTCATTGCATTTGCAACTTCAACCATAATTTGCCTAAAAAAATCATGTGGCCCTTTCCTTGACAATTCCTTCTGCAAACACAATCTCTAGTGTCCATAGTATCATGAACAATTAATGCAAATAGAGTCAATAACTTAAAGAACAATAACATCAAAGAATATACTAATAATACTACACTTAACAAAATAAACAGCATGACTATAATTAGTACATGTGCAAAAAAACAAAAAAAATAGAAGGTAATAGATCAAGAGAAGACAAAAAGGAAAACATGGAATTTGCATACTTGCAAAAATCTACTGCTTCAAGAATCCAAGGAATCCAAAAAAAGGTTTCTACCGACCAAATCAAAATATTTCATCAATTAAAAATACATATACGGAAATAAGGAAAATATATTCAAAAAGAGCAAATTGAGCATGTAAAAAAAATCAAAGTGATAAATGCATACGTAGATTCAATTCAAGACATGCCAACTCTTCCATTTATGTATGTGAGCGCTTATGTTTCTAAAAGGACATCCACATCATTGATAATAATATCATCTTGGCTTTTAATTCTTTGCAACTGACAATCATACAAAAGCGATTAGACTCACTAATCAAGTTTGCACATCCTGTAAAAAAAAATGATTTGATGAACGATTGCTTAGATATTCAACTCCTTTCCAAATTAGTCGTAGGAACAAATTACCCTCTGTCATATTGGAAGAAAGCCTAGTCTCACCAAGATTAATGGATTTTGCACAAATAAGATAGTTGATCTGGATTTATGTGAGAATGAAATGAAATAATAGAGATAACATCATAAACACATCCATATTGCAAAGATAACAGATATACACTAAACACATATTCTATTAAATGGAGGAAATAGAACAGACTGTAATAAAACTACTAGAATGGTGGTAGCTATCTTTGAGAAGAGATGTGGCTACTACACTCATTCGTTCCAAGCTGAATACAAAATGACGCCAAAGGGGACTATTTATAATAAGAATGAGGGCAAGAAGTCCAAAAGTCCAAAACATAACCCTAGAAGATGATTCGTCATAAAGTTTGTGGGCCCAAGGTGGTTAGTTGAACAAACAACTTCCCTGGGTCATAAATTTTGCATACGATCTTTGATTTGCGCACTTGATAGCCCATTGGATAGGTCTATCTAAGATTTACATCTTTCAACTAAGGCCAAATGAATGCCAATGGCAACCATTTCACCTCCCGAATCGCCAAAAAACATCGTTTATGGCCTCAAAACGGCTCGAGAAGTTTGGGACCCAAAAAACCGTAGAAAAATAACTAGGAAACTGCCACAATGGACAATTTTTTTGAGCCAGTGGAATAGGTGGGTGACTACCGATCTCCATCTGGATCAATATCTTAGCTACAAAAGAGCACAAATTGGAATCAATGGAACAATAAATAACATCCCTACTGATTTGAATAAAGTCCAAAAGGAATTGCCTATGAGTCTATCTAATTCTATGACAATTGTAATGATGTTGAAAAGAAAACTTGACTACAAAAATGCTTATTTGTCTGGAAATGTGCAATCAAAAACTGCCATTGTTGCTCTTGATGACTTATGCAAAACTACACTTTATAAAAATGAAGGCATTATCATTAACAATGATTGGGAAGAGATATTTAACAAAGGCATTGAAGAAGAGTCTAATAATTTTGAAAATATAGAAATATAGTATACTTTGAAGAAGGAAAAGAAATTGAGCATATATCTAAGTCAATAATACATGGATATGGACAAAATTATCTAATATATTATCTTGACATGAAAACCATACAAATTGCACCTTCAGAAACATTCTGACCATTAGGAATTTTCCAAGACAAGTTTTCAGAAGAGCTAAATTTCCCTAAGCTTTTCTTTGGGTCTAATCATCTTGAAGATATTTTGGATCGATTCTCTTATTAGTAAATAGCAAATTGGGAACTAGTGCCTATGATAAATGAATCTAAATCACATAACACAAATACATTTTTAAATGCAATACGAATTCTCATTAAAGACGTTTCAATTTCTTCTTGGATATCCATTCGCAAAGGAGAACTAAAGGGAAAAAAAATTTGGCAAAAGAATTTAAGCAAAAAAAAAAAATCTTGATCAAATCATTAAATTGCCTATTACATATCACTCTCTAAAAGAAATATGAACATCACCTAAGTACTTTGAAAACATGAAAAAATATGTGTTTTCTAAGATACGACAATTCGAATGCCTTTGGGAGGATTCGAATTCACCAACTCAAACTGACTCCGGTGCTAACTCAGTGTGGGAAAATCACCACTAGAGATCACTAATGCAACTTCGGATCATTGATTCAGCTCGCAATCAGTTAACTCATGTAGGTAGGTGAGAAAAGGCACCCTACCTCCCTTAAATCATGTAATCTTGCGCTAGGTTGACTAAGAGTAATCTAACTGATGGGAATCAAAGCATAACTAAAAATAATTGAATACCTACCAGGGCCAACTGCAGGAGACTGCTAGTGGCACTCATAGTGGGTTCCTAAATTATAAGGATTTTCCCATGGAGTTCCTAAACTCATGCAAACAGGCGCAGTGAGTGGTAGGTGGCTCCTAGGTGTGTCCCGCATACACTATTGAAGTGGTAATGACCTCTTAAGCTAGGAAAAGACAAAATAGACTAAGTGGTCAAAGGGAGGATTAATTAATAATCCTAACACCCACCCTTAATCCTAACTTTGGATAACCTGTACCCTAGAAACTAAGACCAAATGTCTCCCATACATTCTAAACAAATAAAATAGCTGCTTAACAAACAAGGAAATGGGGAAAACCTCATGGGAAACCCCCCCTCAAAATAAGCAGGAAAATCAAGAACAATAACTGAATCAAGCATTTACACCAAGAAGAGATCTGAGATAGACAAATCTATTTTTAGTGAAGGACTTGGTGAATATGTCTATAATCTGCTCCTTTGTAGGGAAGTAATGCAGTGATATCCTTACAATGCACTAGTTCTCGAATGTAGAGCATGTGGAATTCAATATTCTTTGCCTTCTACTTCTAAACTGGATCACTGGATATATTGATTGTACTCTGATAGTCACAATAAATGTCTACTGAAGGAGAAGTGTGAATGTCAAACTCTGTTAGAATCCCATGCAACCAAACTACCTGAATGGCTATATCCACAGCTCCCCGATACTCTGTTTTAGCTGAAGAGAGAGCAAGATTTGCTTGCTTCTTGTTTGACGAGTCGATTGGCCCACATCCCAACATGAACATAAATTCTGATGTAGATTTCTTGTAAGTACTATCACCATCCCAGTATGAATCAGTAAAACCAATCAAATCTAGTTGTGCAACAATAGAATAGTGGATCCCAAACTCCCTCATACCTTGCACATAATGCAAGATACACTTTGTTTCCTTCCAATGCAGCTCATGTGCCTCCAACATGTATCTGGAAAAAACACTCACAACATAAGAAAAATTTGGACCCAAATGGGTGAGGTACAATAGACTACCAATCATTTGTCTGTATAGTGTACTGTTAACCAGTGGTGTGGAACCACCTTCTTCCAATATGATGCCAGATAGGAAGGGGAAAGGTGTTGCTTTACAATCATCCATGTGGAATATTTTGAGCAAGTCTCCTATGTATCTAGATTGTGTAATCATAATTCCTAAATATTTTTTATTTCCTTCGAGGCCAATGAATTGCCTTAACAGTCCTAGATCATTCATGGAGAATGCTTCACTCGAAGCTTACTTGATGCCTCTGAATCCAGTAGAAGAGATACTAGTAATGAGAAATTCATCCACATATAGAAAAATCAACAGTAACAATCAAAATTCTATGACATTAGGAAGGGATCCATTTTGGCATACCATGCCCTTAAGGATTGCTTGATCCCATAAAGATATTTCATCATTTTTCATACTAAGGATGAATTTTCAATGTACCCCTAGGGTTGTCTCATATTGATCTCCTCTTCCAGGTCACCATGGAGGAAGGCACTCTTCACATCCATTTGATGTACCTCCCACCTATTTGAAGTTGTAATGGCCAAAACTAGTATTATGGAGTCCATTCTTGCAACAGGAGCAAATGTCTCATTGTAGTCTAGCCCACGAACTTGTGAGTACCCCTTTGCCACTAACCGATCCTTGTACTTTTTTATGGTTCCAACAGCTTCTAGCTTGGTCTTGTATATCCATTTACACTGAACTAACTTACTCCCATGAGGCAAAGAGACAAGCTCCCAGGTTTGGTTTTCCTGTAGCGAACCAAACTCATCATCCATAGTTTCTTGTCATATTGGATCATGGAAAGCCTCTTTGAATGGTTGGGGATCTAATCCCATCATAATGAAACATCTCTCTGGAAGAAATGGATCTGAATGGGAGAGTGCAACATGTTGATCCTGATACTGGGACCTTGTTCTTCTTCTGTCATCTGGATCCCTAGCACTATTCCCAACTGCTTCAGTGAGATTTTGGGCCCATTTAGGCCTCTGATTTTGAGTAGGTTTTGGATCTAGATCTAGATTTTATTGAGGTTCATACTCAATATCAATATCATGATCATCTTGATCCCCATATTCTGAATATGAAACAATAGTCAAGACATCATCATCTACAAATGAAAATGGATGAGAAATTGTACCTTCTTCTTCTTCGATTAGTTGTGGATCATGCACCTAGTCTTCTTCAAATTGCACACTACGCTCTATGAAGCACTTTTTTGTTGCAAGGTCCATCAGTTTGTATGCATTAGCATCATCTGCATATCCCATTAGTATGCATTCACTACTCTGGGCTTGGAAGGATTTCCTCTTATCGATAGGAATTTTTTCCCAAGCCTTGGAGCTAAAAACTCTCAGATGTGAGACATTAGGCTTATGTCCCATCAACGCTTATAAGGGAGTATCCCAAATCACTGAATTGTGAGGAAATATATTCTATATATATGAAGCACAATTGACTACCTCATCCCATAGATAAGGATGAATATTGATTGCTTCTAGAAGGCATGTAGCCATCTCTTTCAAGGATCTATTCTTCCTTTCAGCTACACCATTCTAATGTGGTGTGTATGGTACTGAGTGTTACATTTGAATGCTTGTTTATGCACAAATCTACTAAAATTCTCTTTTGACTTACTCACCTCCATTATCATATCTAATTTCTTTGATAATATTTCCAAGAGTGATCTCAGCCAACACTTCGAAGATTTTGAAGGTCTCAAATACCTCAAACTTCTTCTTCAGAAAGTATACCCAACAATACCTTGAATAGTCATCAATCAAGGTTAGAAAATATATGGATCCATTCATAGATGTTGTAGGTATCAATCCGAAGACATCACTATGAATTATATCTAATGTGGACGAATCTCCTATTGCCTTCCCAACCTCATACCTTTTCTCTGGATGCTTCCCTAGCAAGTAACCAGTGCAAACACCTTCAAAAGATTTGATGAGAGGCAATCCATCAACCATATTTTCATTATGCAGCTGCTGGAGATAGTTGAAGTTCAGGTGGCCAAATCTTTCATGCCACATCTTGCTTGTGTTATTGGCATTATTCAATAAGGCACTCATATATGAATTAGGAAGAAAGTGAGAAAACTCATATGCCTTGAAGGAATGATTAGCAACTCCTTTCGCTACCAGATTTCCAGTAGGGATTTTTGAGATCTCCATTGTGTCATGATCAAATGTGATTCTCTTGGGAGAGCCAGTATGTGTCATCTGGTATACACAAAATAAGTTTGTTTCTAGGGAAGGGACGTAGTATTAATTTGTCATAGTGGTCTAGGAACTGTAAACACAATCTCACATAGAATACAGACAGATAATCATAAAATTGGCAAAATGGTGCTGCAATGGAAGTAGCAGCTCTGTATAATCAAATGAATAATGAATAATACAATACAATGATCATGCCAAAAGCATGAATTCCAAGACAATTCAATTTCCCAAGGAGGTCATTCGAATTGAATGAGTGAATCTAGCTTAACTGAATGTAAACCATAGTGAACACTCAAGTTAACCACTGATCAAAACCCTAATTGACTCAACTGAGCCCTAACTGAATTCAAAGTGCAATAAATGACTGAGTCTAACTGAAAGTAGCTCAGACACATGTCACTGCAAGCCAACCAACAAGTGGTAGTGCATCAATGACTCCAATGAACCCCGATGAGGTTAACTGAAGTGTAACTAACCATCAGAAGTGGTTGAAGGTGCCCCTGTTGACTCCAGTTCATTAAATAATCATTAAATAATCAATTTAATGAAGGGAGGTGCCTTCACTTCTATGTTTAACTGATTGTAACCATTAGTTAGCAATAAAGTGCATTTATGACACTGAGCTCACCCCTGGAGTGCTCTAGTTAGCCTCCCCGAATGTAGGAAAAGGTTAATTTAGCCTCCTTGACTGAAGCTAGGCATGGGTGTGCTCATGCTGATGTCATACAGTGCTCCTCTGATGTCAATTAAGTCAATAAAACTTAGGATAGTGGTTTAATTAGGCCAAATTGACCAAAATGAGTGTGTATGGTGGTAAATGTCTCCAACACCCCCCCTTAAGCTATACTCAGGAGAAGTAGAAAACATAAAGTGCATAAAAATTATAGGTCCCTGACAACTAAGGCCATAGGTCACCCTGTACAATAAATTAACTTCTTAATAAACCAAGGAAATGGGGAAAACCTCATGGGAAAAATACCCCCCTCAAACTAAGCAGTAAATCAAGAATTGGTTCTTCTATGCAGCAGCATCCTAAGACTGTGCATGTGAACCTCTGAATCCAAACTAAATGAATATGTCTAGAGGAATCTTCCACTTTGGAAAAATAACAATGCACTCAACTGAATCAGAAATATAAACAGTTGCACGGTGAAAAATGGACACATGTAGAGCAGCTGAAATCATCTGAATAGAGAGCAAAGGTTCTTGAGGATTCGAACCATGTGTGGAACACTCAAGAAACTGATATGTTGCAGCCTTGAATAGAAAACCATGAGTGGTAAAATCAGCCTCAATTCTTAGGAGCAAGTGTCCAAGCGGATGCAGAATGTCTTCCTCTTTACTAGTTCTGTGAGGACATGAGCATGTGACCAAAGGTAGAGAAGCCATGGGAATATGGAGAGTGAATGCTTAAAATCCATAATCTGATATAGCTTCTTTAATAGCTAATGAATCACATAATAAAATATCATCAACCTCATATGAGGAAACTAACACCAAATCCCCATCAGCAGTTTTTGAAGAGAAAGTGCAGTACTTGATTTTTCACACCGGAATTGGTGAGAGCAGCTACAAGCATGACTGAAATTTATTGGAATTTAAAATATGAACCAAATAATATTAGATCAGAAAGAAAATCAGATCTAAATAATTTCACAACAGATCCAAAACTGTGAAATGAAATCAAATCCCCAGCAGCAGTTTTGTAGGGGACTTGCGGTACTTGTTTCTTCACACCGTTGATGAGAACAGCTACAAGCAGTACTAAAAGATTATGAATTTGATATATTAAACCAAGCAATATCAGAACATATCTAAATAAGATCATATCAGATCCAATAAGGTTAATATCAGATTCAAATAAATTGTTAACTGAGACGGTGGATGCACAACTTTCTTCTTCTTCACAATTCTGAATTTTGGTGCATGCAATCCTGCAGGAATTTGCTGGAAGACCTAGATCATGGGGAGCGAATGGATCACTCTGGTAATATGATATTTCTTCCAAAACATATTTTCACACCAGCAGCAACATTAGAGGGAGAAAAATCAAATTTCTCTTCACTTTTGGAAGCAATTACTGGTAAGTTTTGCACATAATTCAAAGGAAAATCACCGGTGAATGTTTGCATGGAAGTGCAGCAGTATTTTTCTTCAATATCAAAGATTCAAATGTCTTCTTCTGTTTCAGAAATATGAGGAGATGATATATCAGAGATCTCATGAACTTCCGGAGCATCAGGAGAAGGAGTCACTACATGGAGACTTTCTTCAATTCGAATTGACTGTGTAGAAGATTATGCTTCATCATGATCTTGAACGACTTCATCAGAGAGAGTAGAGGCCAAGAATTTTGAGTAAAGAAATCTTGTGGTGTTGGATGTGATCTCCAAAGTGCTATTATGATACTCATTGTGCTTGCCAAAGGTTCTGTCCAATTTTGTCCAGAGATCCTTTGGGTATTCAGCAGAACCAATAAGGTAGCGCAAGATAGGAGAAAGGGCCAGACATATTGCTCCAAAAGCTCTATCACCATCATTTAGCCAGTCATTCTCATTCTCATAATACTCTTTTCCAAGTCCAATAGACACCTCATAGAGACCTCGTCTCTTCAGAGATGCAATCATCTTCAACTTCCATTCTGAATAGCTTGTGAATGGGGTGAGAAGAGGGACCGATGAGTCCATTCAAAGTTGTACCTATTAAAACCTGCAAATCACAACAAAAGGGGCACCATAAGGTTGGACAGCCTGCACATTTTAGGCTTTCATCACACCCAGCATAGTCAATCAAGCAAGCTTGATCAACAACTTCCTTACTTGGGGTATTAAGTGGTAAGCCTTGGCTTTTGGTACAGTGCTGGAATTTTTGAGCTTTGCTCAATTTTTCATGCAAGATCTGTCAAAAAACTTATTTTTGAGAGATCTGAGCTTTGTCTCACCGTGAGCTCTGATACCATATTAATTTCTCACAGTGGTCTAGGAACTGAAAACACAGTCTCACAAAGAATATAGACAGATAATCATAAAATTGGCAAAATGGTGCTGCAATGGAAGCAGTAGCTCTGTATAATCAAATGAATAATGAATAATACAATACAATGATCATGCCAAAAGCATGAATTCCAATACAATTTGAATTCCCAAGGAGGTCATTTGAATTGAATGAGTGAGTCTGGCTTAACTGAATGTAAGCCATAGTGAACACTCAAGCTAACCACTGATCAAAACCCTAATTGACTCAACTGAGCCCTAACTGAAGCTGGAGTGCAATAAATGACTGAGTCTAATTGAAAGTAGCTCAGACACATGTCACTGCAATCCAACCAACAAGTGGTAGCACATCAACATCTCCAATGAACCCCGATGAGGTTAACTGAAGTGTAACTGACCATCAGAAGTGGTTGGAGGCGCCCCTGTTGGCTTCAGTTCATTAAATAATCAATTTAATGAAGGGAGGTGCCTTCATTGCTTTGTTTAACTGATTGTAACCACCAGTTAGCAATAAAGTGCATTTTTGACACTCAGATCACCCCCGAAGTGCTCTAATTAGCCTCCCTGAATGTAGGAGAAGGCTAAGTTAGCCTCCTTAACTGAAGATAGGGGCGGGTGTACTCATGCTAATGTCATACAGTGCTCCTCTGATGTCAATTAAGTCAATAAAACTTAGGATAGTGGTTTAACAAGGCCAAATTGACCAAAATGAGTGTGTATGGTGGTAAATGTATCCAAGACATAGAGTACATTCTGGAATACTCCATGCTCATTTTTCCTTTCCTGATAGATGGGATTTTTTGAGTCATCTCCCATGTGGATGCTTGGTCCACCAAATAAATCTAGAGTACTGATTGATTATTTGGAGGCAACCATGTGGTTGGAAGCTCCAAAATCAATGAGAAAATCCTACCTTCAAGGAATGGCACCTCTCATGTTCTTCAGTCTTGTTTCCAACAACAGACTTCTTTGCACCTTCAGGAAGGGAAATATTGTTCTATTCAAGGATAGTCAATGGTCTCCTTCATACATAGACACTCTGGATGAAATCCTCTGTTGTAGTAAGAGCACTTGGCTTTGTCAAACTTCTTGTGCTTGTCCTTCTTGGAACCAGAGGCTCCTTCTGGAGAATTATGCTTATCTTTAGGCTTCGAATCAATCTTCTTCTTCTCTTTCCCTCTTTGCTTCCCCTTTCATTGTGGATTCTTAGTCTCTCCAGCTAAGAGATCATGATTCTTGGAGGCTTTGAGAGCTCCCATATGAATCAGCTTATCTTGTTCCTGGATTAGTGATTATGTGAAGGCATCTAGGGATGGAATTCACCAACTAGGATTTGTCAGTATCCCGGAGTGGAAAGTAGATACAAACACTGATAATTATGAGCTAATTTTTCTCAAAATGGAGAGCACCATTTGCTCATCCTTCTTCTCAATCCCACACTACCTTGATTGCATGAAAAGGGATTTGAATTTTGAGAATAATTGTTGTATTGTTTCGAAGCTACTGGTTGTAGTGCAATAAAATCATTCTCCAGGATATGGCCCCTCATCTCATCATGTTTTCCAAATAAGGATTTGAGCTTATCCCATACTTATTTTGGAGTCTTCAGTCCATCAAGATGGAAAACCAACTCCCTGGAGATGTGGATGCACATGAACCCAAAAGCTTCATTAAGCTTATTCAGATACTAGGATTTTTCAAGATATTACTGGGGTTCGACCTCTCTGCCCATGGTGACCCTGTACAGACCCTTGTTGCGCAAGACAATCTGCATGTCATCCCTCCAATCAAGGTAATTGAAGGGTGTGAGGATTCTAGGAGTTAGAGCTGCTAAATTCTCCATTTAACAACTTCAAGAACAATAATTCTTAAGAAAAATATTCAAATGTACCTACACAAGCACTACAAAAACACTTCAATTTGAATCAATCCAGTTCAAAAACTCTCCACTTAGACATGTGCACTTTCTCTGGGTGCATCACGCCTAGATAGACTTCTCTGGACAAAATCCAGAGGGAGCAAGGCAAAAACTCTAGGATTTATGTGGAACCCAATTGCTTCTTGTGTGTCGATGGAAGCTTCTGAGGTTTGTTTTTGTCTTGAATACCTTCTCTGATACCATGTTAATTTTAGTGAAGCATAGGTTCCTCCGGCCTAAATGATTCAATGGAGATTGAAGGTTGTAGAAGAGGGAGACTATTCAGTGAAAACTAATCAATAGATTTATGGCAGAAATTACACACACATCAGGAAAAAAATGGTCAACATAACAATACATGATTAATCATTAATGACTTTGTAATACAATATTCATACAATAGGAATAATTTGAATGCCTTTAGGAGGATTTGAATTCACCAACTCAAATTGACTCTAGTTCTAACTCAGTGTGGGAAAATCACCACTAGAGCTTACTAATGCAACTCCATATCAATGATTCAGTTAACTGATGTAGGTAGGTGAGAAAAGGGGCCCTACCTCCCTTAAATCGTGCAAAATGGTGCTAGGATGAGTAAGAGTGATCTAACTTATGGGAATCAGAGCATAACTAAACATAAATGAATACCTACCAAGTTCAATTGCAGGAGACTACTGGTAGCACTCAGAGTGGGTTCCTAAATTATAGGGATTTGTCCTTGGAACTCCTAAACTCATGCAAACAGGTGCAGTGAGTGGTAGGTGGCTCCTAGGTGTGTCCTTAATACACTAGTGAAGTGGTAATGACCTGCTAAGCTAGTAAAAGAAAAAATAAACTAAGTGGTCAAAGGGAGGATGCCATAATAATAATAATAAATGCCTAAACCTAGAACAACAATTGATAACAAAAGAGATAATAATGCAAAAAAAAACAACTACACCTATCTGTTTGTTTTTAACTAGAGGAGCAAGTATAGGAAAAACATTCAATACAACAACACTTCATGATGTCTTGCTACATTTCTATAACAAAGATATCAAAAGCTACCCACTAAAAGAAAAGGGAATCATAGTTGCATTCAATGGGAAATTTGCATACAATGTAATGGAATTATAGTCCATTCAACTTTACTTCTATCCTTGAATTTGGAAAAGATGCTTCCTCTAAGTTCAAATACGTTAGATCTATTGACCAAAGAATATCAACAACTTAGATTATTGCTTATAGACAAAGCATTGCACATTGTTTCATAGATGCTATACGACATAGATAAAAGAATTTGGGAAATTATGCATACCCCAACAATCCCATTCAAAAATCGGATATTATATTCTATGGTGATTTGTGTGAAGCACAACCTATACATGACTCTTGGATTTTTGAGGAACCAAGGTTCCAACAACAGAAAATACCATATAGATTTTGCCCAAAAAAATGTTAGGTTCTATGAGCTAAAAATAGTAAAGGGGAAAAAAGACGAAAAAATTATATCTATTTTAAATGGAGTAAGAACCTATTTACAAATAGAATATGATATCAACTTGCTTAATCGACTTTTTTGTATACAAGTGCCAAAAGATATATCATTTCCTTATTTATTTTATAGGAACAAATATGTCCAAGAACACAACAAGAAAATGTTATCAATTCTACAAACATAGGCATATACGCTAATAGCTCGTGACAAAATAGTGGATACAATTGAAAAAAACACATTTGAACATAGAAAAATGCATTTTCATTCCACAATTGAACTAAAAAATATATGCTTGATGAATTAGTTGGTGGCAACTATGAAATTGATGATGGTCTAGTCAATGGTGCAGAAGGCCTAATTGATATCTTATGGATTGACTTCCAAGATTCAGGAATTGGATTTGCTCAGCAGGATACATAACAACAGCTATATACACCTAGTGCCATGCACAATTGGACACCTATCAAAAGAATCTCTATACAAACATCAGTTGAACATAAGAAGACCTTGATCTAACAACAGTTTCCTATTCAACTAGCACATGCATGAAGAATCCATAGAGCACATGGCCTAACAATGGACAAAGTAGCATTTGAATCAAAGGGAATAAACCATCATGGACTTGTGTATACTGCATTTTCTCATGTCAAGGACACTCAATAACTTTATCTCACAAACAAATTAGAAGAAAAAAAATTATTGCTTTGCCAAAAAGTCGCTATTGAAATAGACAAAATTAAAACACGTGCCCATTGGAAATTTGAATACGAACTACATTCAATGAGTAAAGAAGGCTATTTTCTTATTTTCTCATTGAACACATGAAGCTTACCATTACATATGGAAAATATCATAAATGATACTATGCTAATGCAGGTTGATATTATATGTTTCCAAGAGAATTTTTCTCACACAATTCCCAAAGATACCATACATTCAAAAGAATATAGTTGTTTAGCAACACTTGTTATTCATGGCCTTGTTACATGTTTAAAAAAAACATAGTAATTAGCAGTTAAAAAAATCATATAACAAAATATAATGAAGCAATTGTAACCAAATTCCAACTTAGCAATAGATTTTTCAAACTAGTAAACATTTACAATAAACAAAGGGCTCCACCTGACAGCCTTCTTACTTTTTTGAGTTGTATTTTGTTCCACACTTGGAAAAATGATCACATTCTGATTACTAGAGATTTAAACATTGATCCAAGAGGATCTCAAAATTCAATCAAATTGAAAGCCTTCAAACAGTGGATAAAATCTTACATATGTATAGATTTCGTTAATATCTTTCCGTCAACGTTCGTTTCGCATGAAATGAAATCCAGATGTGAAAGATATGGGGTTTTGAAATCTCGAAAAAAAGGTTAAAATGTTGAAAATTTTGAAAAAAGGGGGGGGCACGTGGCACACCCATAGGGTGCCACTTGGCATGGACAGGTCAACATGCATATGCCACATGGTAGCACAACAGGGTGCCATGTAGACAGGTTTTGGTGACATGTCATGGCATGGTAGGTGGACCAATCAGGGTTTTCCATGTGGCAACCCTATTGCCATATATTGTACCATGCCACGTGGCACGGACAGGTCAACGTGCAGATGCCACATGGTAGCACAATAGGGTGCCATGTAGACAGGTTTTGGTGACATTTCATGGCATGGTAGGTGGACCAATCAAGGTTTTCCATGTGGCAGCCCTCATTAGCCTGTTGTGACGAGGCTCGAAGGGTAGGCAAACCCGTGGGATAGAGGCTCACCTCAAAGGGTTTCGAGACATATCAGCCCCTACTAAGTCACAAGTTATTGGTATATCTGGCTTGCAAGATGTTGGATATACTCTTGGGAGGTTGTTGTTCCCATGGTTAAAAAAAATGGTAGGTGGACCGATCAAGGTTTGCCATGTGGAAGCATTATTGGCATATATTGTACCATTAAATAAAAATTTGTGGAAATCATAGGGATCGAACCCAAGACCTCAATATCGCCAACAACTCCATAGAGCCCGCCTAGGTAAGTCTCCCATTAGTGTTTCTTAACACTATATTTTGTGATTTCTATTTAAACTTGAATGGTGTTTGAATTAGAAAAAGGCTAGGTCTCCCATCATTGTTTTTTAACACTATAGAAATAAACTTGAATGGTGTTTGAATTAGAAAAAGGTGAGGGAATAGGGCTATGCCTTCGACTCCATGGCCAAGACTAAGGCCATGTATTATAAGATGGAAACAACACAAATAACTGATGAGTAGCCACATCATATGCCAACTGGTGGATCAAGCAACATGCCAAGACATCAACAAAACTGTCGAATCCAAGCCAAGTGCTATGCCAACAACGAGCCCCCACAATGAATTGCATATAAAACGGAGTAGTGGGGATGTATCCCATGACCTCCACAGAACTAGTACCATGCGTTACCACTGGACCAAATCCCAACCGTTGAATTGAATTCGGTACTTTTTGGTTAAGAATTAAAAGGCGGGATTGGGGTCAAAAAGGGGGCACATGGCTCCCCACGCATGCCCAAAAACCTTATAAGAACCACATTTGGAGCCACAAAAAAACTACACATAGAGAAAAGTTTGCACATATCCCAAGACCAAGTGTAGGCATATATCTCAAGGAAGGTACATTTCATTAATGGGCATCATTTTCGAGGTGGTGTATCTGTATATTCTGTATAGTTGCAGGCAGAGTTCATCTCGATTTGCATGCTAGAGGAAGCCTCGAGAAAATCTGGTCGAGTTTATACTCATTTTTCTCGAAATTCTGAGAGGATCCTAGTGGTGCTATCTGTTTCTATTGTTGACTGACAGAAAATATAAGTGTTTCCAAAAACTCATGTATGTAAACTTTTGAAGACTTACTAAGATAGGCCTTCTCATTGAAAGTGGCCCGGAGACGTTGCCTAGGAGGGGTAAACTCTGTTGTCATATGTTGTCTATCAATTTCATGGTTTCCATAGTGTTCATGTGCTTATGTGTATGTTTTAAGCATTTAAATTTCATCTTTTAAAGATTTTTATGAGTTTTTAGCATATAAATTTCGCATGTAATTTATATGGTTAAAAAGATCCTAAAATTTTCAGATCAAACATTGAGATGTTACAAAACAACACATATAAAAACAAATTAGAATCCTTCATGAAAATCAATGGGTTTAAATTTGATACAACCAAAGCAATGACTAGCAATGGCTTTGGTCAACTCTAGAGGACACTAAAACCGTCTTTCGTGTCTTTGATGCCTATTGGACTGACCANCCCCCCCCCCCCCCCCCCCCCCCCCCCCCCCCCCCCCGCAAAAAAAGAGGTGTGAAATAAATAAAATTTCTTATGTGCTTTCACTATAACATTTGGCAAAAATCCTATTGCAATTAAAAATCAAATTCTTTGGATCTCAAAAAAAAATTGTTCCTAGAAAGAGAAAAAAAAAACAAAAAAGAAGTTAAATATGTAAAAAAAAGTGACTTGTATGGGAACTTATTCATAAGAGGACATTTTTTCTATATTCACATGGTTTTTAGTATTCAAATATGTCTATAACATCTTAGGTTACTATCTAATAGATGCATTAACTTCCTTTTTTTCCCTCCCTTCTGTTTAAGGATTTGCATTCTTTGGATATTGTCCTATGATTTCAAGTGCCATCAACATTTTCAAAAAGCAAATTTCTTGCTAAAACATTTGCTTTAGGGAAAAAGATGCATAGCCATTACTATTGCTAATAAGGAAAAAAAACCATACATCGCTAGTGATTTCAAAATCCCTTACTAAAGTAAGTTTCAAAACGAGTGCAATATTGATACATATTTTGAATCTTGTTCTCTTAATAAATCATATAGTCATACACTGGTTCCTCAAGTTTATTGTGAATATTTTAGTCAAAGAATTTGTATTTTATTATGAAACCAATTAGATATTTAAGAAACATTATGCTTGAATTTCTATGACAATATTATGCCTACACACAATTATTGTCTTCTAAATTTATTAGAATAGAGGATTCCATAGTGTTAATTAAATAGATTTCAAATCTAATTGATGTTTATTAACTTCACTAACCAACCTAGGGAAAACTATTTCAATGGTGTTATGAAATACGGGAAAATTATGGTACTTCTCTCTTGGCTTGACCAATTCTGTATTGGCGTTGTCTCAACATCTGATTGATATTGTATTTTTTTTAATGTTCACAATTTCCGAGCCAATGTACACCTATCACTTTCAACCATAAGAATGGAATTTCCATCTCTATGGTCAATATGCTTTTGACCCATGATTTCCACATGGCCTATCTGCACTCTTATGTATCTTTGTTTCCTTAATTCCACCATTTTTTCCCCATTCCTATTACTAATCACCCAACCAAATCCTTCACCGGATGCTTTTTTCCCACATCTATATAAATATTGTATTTTAGAGAGGCACTTTGCCTCTTGCTCATTACAACCCCTAATTTCTTCAAATGTCGTTGACCAGCTTTTGTGCAAACTCCATGCCCTGAAAGACTTGTGGTTTCTTCAACTTTTTCCTTGTAACTCAATACTTTGATCCTTTCACATTGGGATTCTAGTTCACTTTCTCATTTTTCCAATGCCTTTCTTCATTATCCTCTTGTCTAAGTAAAAACTTTCAATTTCTACAAACAAAACAATTATCTATTTTTATCATATTAAATAAATTGGTGATTAAGGTCCTTGATACTTTATTAACTTTCCATCATAGCAACTAAGTACTTGTCCTTAGCCTAATTCTATGGTTGTGTTCCACTTTTTACTTATTACTTTAGTAGCCAATTGTCTATTGCAAATTAGCCTTGATATGTGTACTTAAACAATTAAGTATTTAATTAGTCTAAATCTACACCCAATATGTAGCTAACACTTCTCTCGGTTACTTAGCCTAATCCTTAAGAATAAAAGATGTTAATATTGCCTTAGTAATTGCTTATTGTTTCATGTCTTCTCTTGGAACAGAATTGGAGGTCCTACCAAAATTTCTTTCGATAGCCTCAACTTAATAGAAAACTAGGTTTAATTTTAGTTTGTTTCAAATATGTATGAAATCCATCTTCCCTATCTTAATCTATTTTGTATTAAGGAAAATGAAGCAGTCTCATCATTCCAGAATAAAAGGAACAAATCATCGATCATACATGTTTAGCTTAGAAACTATCTCTTCATATTATTACCTTGATAAAGGAACGGACATAAATATGGAATAAAACCATCAACTAACTTGACTTGATATGCAATTGCAATTGAGAAGATTGTCTATTTTCTATTCACTTTTACATAAGTCTAATATACAAATGTTATATGTGTTAATAATGCTAATAGTATAATCCACAATGCTTTTATTTAGTGTAGTTGTTGTTACCACTGTACTATAAATGAAGTAAAAAATGTTTTTATCTACGTGCACTTTGTTTGCTTTGGGCCATGAAATAGAGAGAAAAAAAATCCTTGTCCATTGCCTTCTTCATATGACGACTTTTAAAGTCTAATCTCCCTTTGTTGTGATAATATTTTTTACTATAAAGGTCTCAAGGGACTTGAGAGTTGCAATTCAACATTTGCATCTTTGTAGAAATAGCTTCAAATATGATTGCACTATCCTTCTTAGTAAAATTTTAGAATGAAATTCTATCAAAAGATTCTTGTTCAGAGTCCCTTGCTCAAATATACATTGTCAAACTTTAGTTTTCCAATTTTGCTTGCAATAGGAGAAATAGGAAAAAAAACACTTACATATGTTACACAATAACTTAGGATATTGTACATAGACTTAAATACCATGTATCAAGTAAAAAAAGTCGAGTTGACCTTTTACGCCTAAAATCCTAATACAAGTTCAATCTTATTGACCTCTACATTTTGCATATTGCCAATTTCCTATGTTGCATTCAAAACAATTTTTGGCATTAACAATAAACATTGGCTTAAGGCTAATGCGTTTTACATCAAATTGTAATTTCAATAACCATTCCATAGGCATCTGCTTAATTCCATTGTTTACTTGGTAAATATTTTTTTTGCATAGTAAATGCCAACTAGTGCTTCTATAGTAACAAAATGGTCTACTACACATTTACCCTACCATTTATCAATTGCATTCCCAATGCATATGTTTTATCCTTTTCTATCAACGCATTGTATTGCCAATAGTAACAAAGATTTTGGAAAATTACAAATACATATTTGTTTGGTAGAAATATCAAGGACTGGATAAATAGAATGGAGAAAACATCAGCCAATGAAACAACCAAGAGTTAAAAACAAATTTCATTTTTCCTAAATATTAGTTGGCCATTTACAGTTTTTTGCAATAAGACTAATATATAAATCTACATATAAGCAACTATTTTCTCCCATGAATTAGTGTGTATTGAATACTCTCTAATATAAATCTATTTTTATTTTGATATTTCCTATCTATTTATAACTACAGTCCTAAACAATCTCCATTGCAATCGTTAACTATAATCCAATTCTATTCAATGAAATATAACAAGGTTTTTGAAGGCGGTGTCTTGGCACTATATGAACCTAGTCAAAGCAAAAGCCCAACTTCACCTACAAATACCCAACTTGTGCACCCTAATTTAGTAGACAAGGATGGACAAATGACAATAACAATAGACAGTAACAATCACCTGATTCTCATTTTGTCGATCAGTGATGTCCTAGAGCTACTGTCAAGATCATTGAGTTTGGACTAAAGAAAAAAGGACCTTACCATAAAGGATATGTAAATATTGCATTGTCCTCTTTAACAAAAAAAAAGGTTGAAAAGATTCAACAAATTTGCATATATCGCAAACTTCCATCAGATGCCATGATAAGTGAATTAATAATATTATATGAAGCCTACTTAGTTGGCCATAATGCAGTGATTGTGATTGGATACCAACAGAACAATATGCAGTATGAACTAAGCATCAAAGACGGACAAACAACATGGGACAATGCAGTTGTTAGTATTCCCCCTTTTTTCACACAAGCTAGTGTACTATTGGCCCCTTTGCAATTTCTTGTGCCCTTCTTGCTATTTAACAATGAAATGACTAAAAATGTTTGTAGCTCATTAGACATACTCTAATAGTGCTTTTCAATCTGTTTTAGTTACAAATGAATGAGAATTAAAAACATATGTTTGAACAAATATTGGAACAACTTATAACTGATGTTCCACCATTTTACTTGTTCAAAAACATTGTAAGATATTGTATAAAATGAATCCATCCAATGTAGTTATGTGCAATGAAATTTGTAGATGTCCTTAATGATGAATTTGCAATGCAAAATTTGCTTGCAATTTACCACTCCAAGAATTA